>JAQIWI010000335.1:0-37988 GCA_034698825.1 Deuterosminthurus bicinctus | reverse complement strand
CATCTAGTCAGCACACATCTAGTCAGCACATCTAGTCAGCACATCTAGTCAGCACACATCTAGTCAGCACATCTAGTCAGAACACATCTAGTCAGCACCCTTGGCCGCACACTAAGCGACTAAGCAAGCTAGTCAGCACCGTTAGTCAGCACACCTAGTCAGCACCGTTAGTCAGCACAATTAGTCAGCACCATTAGTAAGCACCCTCAGTCGTTTAGTGCTTAACTTAAAGTGCTGACTAGTTGTGCTGACTAGGTGTGCTGACTAACGGTGCTGACTAAGTGTGCTGACTAGGTGTGCTGACTAGATGTGCTGACTAACGGTGCTGACTAGGTGTGCTGACTAGATGTGCTGACTAGATGTGTGCTGACTAGGTGTGCTGACTAGATGTGTGCTGACTAGATGTGCTGACTAGGTGTGTGCTGACTAGATGTGCTGACTAGGTGTGTGCTGACTAGATGTGCTGACTAGATGTGTGCTGACTAGATGCGTGCTGACTACGTACTACGGCAACACTGTGGAGGTAGTCAGCACGTTAGTCAGCACAGTCAGCATGCAAAGGACAGAAAGCTTACTTCAGCCGGTTGGTAGTAGTAAAGGGATGGGGATATAATATTTTATATATACCCATCGGTCGGATGCTTTACTTATTACATTGCCTCGCCCAAGCAGATAAAGTTGTTTCACTCACTTGTTGGTGGTAATACTGTAGTAGTGGTGTGGTGTGGGGATAAAAAGGTTCTTGAATTGGAATGAATCTAATGGAGATTTAGCGTCCGATTTGATCCAGAACTTTTTAGCCCTTTTAGAGTAGTTACCATATAGTTGCGGTGTGAGTTGTTGTAGTAGGAGAGAACTCTGGATTTGTTCTTGTCATCACGCTAATTTTGGAAAGAGTCTGAAAGTGGCCTGAACGGATATTAGAGTGGTTTTTTGATTTTTAATTTGTCCTCCGTACTATAATTGTAATAATAATCACGAACAAATGCAAGCCATCAAGTGTGTCGTCGTTGGGGATGGGTGAGGAAAATGGGATTATAATTATTACGCTCGATATTGTTTTTCGCTCCTGCTTAATACTTCTTTGAGAAGTATGAGTCTGATTTGTTGTGATTGATGGATATTTTTTTGGGTATGGTAATATATTTATTGGGATTGTGATTTTTTTACAGTGCTGTGGGTAAGACCTGCCTGCTCATCAGTTATACCACCAATGCCTTTCCTGGTGTAAGTGAATCCATTTTTTTGGGTGTTTTAATTGGGATGATTATGATGAGTGTGAGGGATTTAGTGGAGAATGGATTATTATTTGTGTGAGGAGGAGAATTATTTCTTGTGCAAGATGGTGGGTATTTTTGAGGTGTCCTAAGTCGGTTTCTAGAAGGAATATTTCGGTTGTGGGGGAGGTTGGAAGTACTGAGAATAATGTTTGTAATAGAGGAAGTGAGAATATGCTTACAGGTGGAAGAAAATTCAATTATCTAAGAAGTGGACCTTTTGATCTGCTGTCAGCCGGCTTTGCCGATGGCAGCATTAATTCAAAGCACGCATAGATTGTATTTCTATAGTGTCTTGCGTCGATGTTTCATGCTGTTTGTCTTTTCATGTATAATGTGGCGTGTTCTTTGGTGTCTAATGTTGTCTGTAATTTGGTGTGTTTTGCAGGAGTACATTCCGACAGTATTCGACAATTACAGTGCCAATGTGATGGTGGACGGTAAGCCCATTAACTTGGGCTTATGGGATACTGCTGGTCAGGAAGATTATGACCGATTGCGTCCTTTGTCGTATCCACAAACCGATGTTTTCCTCATTTGTTTTTCACTTGTCAATCCGGCTTCCTTTGAAAATGTTCGAGCGAAGGTGAGGAGGAGCTTGTGTTTGCTAAGAGCTTGTTCACATCGTTGTTGTAATTGTAATTGTGAGTAGACGGAAGAGTAAAATATGCGTTTGATTCTTGTTCCAGTGGTATCCAGAAGTTCGTCACCATTGTCCAAACACACCGATAATATTAGTTGGAACAAAGCTTGACCTGCGTGATGACAAGTTAACAGTAGAGAAATTGAAGGACAAGAAGCTGGCTCCCATTACCTACCCCCAAGGACTCTCCATGGCCAAAGAAATAGGAGCTGTCAAGTATTTAGAATGCTCCGCGCTGACACAAAAAGGACTTAAAACTGTTTTCGATGAAGCCATTAGAGCCGTCTTATGTCCCATACCCAAGCAAAGAAAGAGCAGACCTTGTAATTTGCTCTGAATTTCCCTTCGCACTGTCGTGTCCTTTTTATGTCAAATGAAAGAAATGAATCAAGAGTATAAGGAGAAGCAGATGATGATGATTATATCATAATCCTTCCCCCAGGTTTTTTTTCCAGCCGGGCAATATATATGTTTGAAAATATGTGCAGAATAGTATTTTCTATTTGTTCATCCAGGCTTTATTTCTCCAGTTTATGTGCGCTGCCCTATTCTTGTTAATCATGTATAAGTTTGGTGAAGCAAACGTGTATAATTTTTCCCACTTTTACTTCTATTGATTGTTCATATATATACCTATATTACGTTATATATATTATTGTATATTTACATAGAGTATTCTCGGGGCTAATTTCTTCAAGATTTTTCCTCATTCTTCCACACATACACACACACATGTTATATAAGTACACACAAACAACTCTGATTATTACATTTACTTCTGCTATAATAACTTCTCTGCAATCAAACATACAAACAATACTATACAAAAAGAAATAAAATCATTTACAAATCTTTGCAACGAACAAGCTAAATCACGCTTACAATCAGTCCCTTATCTCTACAGGCCCTTAAGTTCCCTCCACGCCCTTAAGCTCCTTCAGTAAACCCTTAAGCTCCTCACGTTTGAATCACTCTGTCTACAAAATTCATGACTAATATATATCATCATGATTCACGTCTTTGAGTCATCAGTTAGGATCGAGGTTATAGCAGAAGATCTCAATAAGATCTTATTAGTCCGGTCGTCTCATCCCAGGCCCAGTCCTCATGATTGCTACTCATTTGGTTAATTAAACACGCTGCACATCAACTAATGGCGTTCCCACAACAAATAATAATTAGGCCCTGTATAGAGCTATCATGCTCCCATCATCATCATGTTTTCAAGGGCTAAATGGAATGCTTTTCAGACACTTCCTTGTCACCACCACTATGTATATGATATGCATCTATATCTGGTATAAAGTCAAGGTACAAAAGTGCCAGAAGCACCAGAGTCCTCAGCATCGCGGCATCAACACCACCTCGTGTACATTCTAACGTTCTTAACCCATAAGGATGGCAGACGAGGATTGGGGTAAGGAAAATTCTCAAATAAATTTTAATTAATTAAAATATCAATTAACTAAATCAATTGAATCCCTCAAAATTTTCACTCTCTAAAGTACATGAAATTTTATCAAAAGTTCAACTTTTTGTTCCAGAGAAATTGGGGGGTGCGGGAAAACCCCGAGCTGTTGTACCAGACAAATGGGATGGAGAAGATGAAGAAGAAAATGTGAAGGTGGGCTAATTTTTTTTTCATACATTTTATAAGTTAATATTGATAAAGCATAAGGCAATCGCTAGGTCAGGGGGTCAAAATTATCAGTGAAAATATGGTGCTATATTTGCTTAGTACGCGGTTTGTCAAGATTGGAGGTATCATGTGCTTTCACTTTTAGACCTTTCACATTATGAATGTGCCGGGTAGCAATATGGACCCCTGGTATGGGGGAAATGGACCGTTTTCATCTAATCTTTCAAGATTAGATGTGACCTGTGAAGGTTAGATGTGACCTGGGAAGTTTTGATGTGAGCTTTGAAGATTGGAAAAGTGCAAGTTGTTTTTTTTTGGTGGAGGCGGGTGACATGTGGTTACGAGTGGAGGGCTTCCCGGTGTGGGCGACCCGGTGACCTAATTGCTAGACTTGGGTTAATGGGGTCATCTATTTTAGGTTGGAGAGGGAAATATTCCAGGTTTGTGGATTATATTTATTGTTGTTTGTTTTCAGGAAAATTGGGACGATGATGATGAAGAAGAGGCTGCTGCAACACCTTCACCTCCTCCACAAGCCGTGGCTGCTCCAAAGAAAAAGAAAACTTTGGGTGAGAAAATCGCTGAGAAGGAAAGACTGGAGGAGGAAGCGAGACTAGCCAAATTGAACTTAAATAAAAGTCCAGAGGAGATTGCGGCGGAAAAATTACGAATGGAGAAGTTGAAAGCTGCGGCGGAAATCAAAGGAATTCAGGAAGCATTTGGTAAGATTCCTTTAATCATGCATCCGCATTATGATCTACCTGTTTTGCTCAGGCGATATAACTTGAGCTCTTGGTGGTATAACTTGTTAGCTGAGATGGTATAATTTGTGTTGTCTTATCAGGATCCACGGAAGTAAATAGCGTGGACCCGCAAACAAAGGACGACTTTGATGAGCTAAGAAAACGGCTGGTTAACGATTTAACAAGATTTGAAAAGCGTGAATTATTTGGTGACTTCCTTGAAGATTTAATACAGGATTTGTGTCTTTTCCGTAAGTTACTTATGGCTTTATTACTATAGCAAGGATTATTTTTGATGTACGATAGTGAGAAAATTTGTATGTTTGTATTTTTCTTTACAGTTCCCAGTCGCGAACTGAAAAAAGTTAAGACATCCGTAGAAGCCTTGTATTTCCAAAAGTCTAAGAATGAAAAAGCTGCAACTGCTAAACCTTCCTCGAAGGCTGGAGGCTCTAAAGGGAAAATTAAGCTAATTGTAGAAGGTGACCGTGATGTGCTCAATCCATCTTATAAAGAGGATTACGATGAGTTAGAAGATTTCATGTAACTTTTTTTATACACTGGGCACACTTGAAACTATTAATAACGAATTAGATTTTGTATAAAATCTAATAATGTTGTCGTCACACCTGATTTGGCTTTGTCAATGATCCTTCCTTGGAGTTGCGGCTTTTAAACTAATAATTATACACAAAATCTACTATTATTACCACCATGAAATTGTTAAATTTGTCAACCGTTTTCCAGGAGGAAGTGCGTGAATAATAATAAAAGTCTATAAGTCTATATTTTTGTGCTACAGATCTGTATCTCTCACTCTTCCATTTTTTTTCGCTCTCAGTTTCATTTAGCTTCCAGCTCAACTTCTTACCTTCGTGTCAGTGGTATCAAAATAATTCACATATCCAAAAGTAGTGGATTTATTTCAGATTCTTAGTAATAATTTCCTCTCGCAAAAGGTAAGGTTATATTTACAAAGAACACCAAGATTGATTGGTTACATGGAAGAAAAATCATCTTGATTGATCCTTTACAGCAGCAGCAAAACTTTCAAATGTAAAACTTGTAATAATATTTATAATAATAGCGGTTGATAAAAGCCTCAACATCTCAGGTTCAATACAGCTCTGACTCTGACAACAAATTCCAATCATCCCAAGATCATCCATATAAAAGTTTGCGTCGTTATCATTATACAAATATAAAACCACCATGGCAACTGGCCCGGTGAAGTGAACTCATTTTCCAAGTAGAATTTCTCCTTGTTCCTCGTACGCTGCTTGATGATATTCCAAGTTTGATTTAAAATAAACTTGTTCATTCATCTGCAAACACACACAAACACTCGCACTAGAAAAGAAAATGATGCGAATTTCTGGGTTTTCTTTTAACGGAATAAATATATAACAAGTATATAAAATTCGCTAGTTTTGTAGGTCTATCTTTTGATGCGAGATACGATCCATTCAAGGCCCTGCGTAAGGCCTTCTCCAGTTAGAGCACAGCATGGCTGGATCTGCCAGTGTCGGGACTTGTATTTGTCTAAATTCAACTCACGACTTATCAAAGCTGGAGATAGGGAGGACCTATACAAAATCATTGATACATTTTAGTACTTGAAATATTTCCAAACTATTACTATATACTTGGAATGTTTCAAAACTATTCGTAGCTTGTCGAAAGACTTACTTAACATCCTGTTTATTGGCAAGGATTAAGAAGCTTGCAGACTGTAGATCATCACAATTCATAAGACTTTCTAACTCAGACCGTACCAATGTCAAGCGTTCGCTATCAGTCGAGTCGACCACCAGGATCACAAACTGAAAGACACAAAAAAAAACATCAAAAACATGGCAAACATTTTCTTCTTCGACATATTTCAACTCCTTTCAAGAACTTCAGAAAGGAAACACAAATAACATTCGAAACAGCCCAGAATGAAGGCTGAGAACCACTACTGACACTGACCTCAACATTCATAAAATAAGTAGTCCACGTCTGCCGTAGACTCTGTTGACCTCCAAGGTCCCACATGACAAAATGAATATTTTTGTAGGTAACTTCTTCGACATTGGAACCGATTGTGGGTGAAGTCTGGACCACTTCATGCATAATCAATTGATACAGAATCGTCGTTTTCCCTGCATTGTCTAGTCCTACAATCACGATCTTATGCTCTGAAATTTGCAAGTACATTTTTTGTATTTAAATTTACTTAGTATTACTTGGCAAAACGTGAAGACATGTTAGATTGCATCAGGTTAAATATGATTCAAGTTACCTTCATTTCCAAAGAGTGCCCATATTTTCGAGAATATTAAGCCCATATCAACTTAATTTGAAGGCTGGGCAATCAACCAGTGCTACCCATAAAAAATTAATCTTTTTCTCCTACACAACCCACAATTACTCCAGATTCACACGAAATTATTTTAATAGTAGTACAACTATTATATAGTCCTTTCCTCAAATCTTGGACGTCGATTACCACTTTCACCACCATATGCTTTCGATATCTCCCGCCATATTTCCTTCACTTTTAATAGCAGCACCTCACTGTAAAACTTTTTCAAGTTTTCACGATATAGCAGGGAGTTCAAACTCTCTTCAAATAACGTGTCGTCAAAAATTCATTAAATAATGTTTAAAATGCTTGTTAGCTGGAAGAAGAGCAATTTAAGTTATCTTATCATTGTCATTTAGTAAATATAGCCAGCTCGATAGGCTCCGAGACCTTGCATGTTAAGCCAGATGGAAATCTATTGAAGGGAAATTTCAGATTTTGTACCTAAACTTGTGACCTTTGAGGTCAAACATGAAAATTTTGGAAGCTCATTGAATTCCCGATGCATTTGTAAACAATTCTCCATTTGATTTCATCGAAAACAAATTATCTAAATATCTCTAAAAAAAAATGAACAGCCTGAGAAAATCGTTGAGTGGCTGTGTCTGTGTCACCTTTAGTCCTTAACTGTGAATTGCTTTGTCGCCTTAAATTTTTGTTTAACTCGATGAGAAACGGCGGAATGAGTTGTTTTTTTTACAAGGTTTCAACAATCTTTATAAATATGACTTTATAAACATTTGCAACCCATTATTCGGTACATGATTTTCTTCACAATTATTATAAAGATTACACATTTAAATCAATGTAGCCCGAAAAAATGTACATAAGTAACAAAGTATAGTTTACTCAACTATTGATTCTATTTGTTGTGTGTCTATAGATAAGTCCATTGGGACTATCACAATGTACACAAAAAAAAAGATGCATTTGAAAACAACTACCCCCTCTCAAATTACTTAATTATTTTTAGGACCCCGATTATACCTTCTGCACTTCTCAGACCTTTGATGAAGACGTTGAAATAAATAAAGTCGTCAGATTTTTTCGGTCATCCACTATTGGTGTCACACCAGTAGTGGTGGTCTGTTGGGTACAATTTTAGTTGTGACCCAACAATAAAGGAGGAATATATGTACTAATAAAAGGACCAAGGTATAGTAAGGTTCATGGTAAAAGATCTCTTGAGGACTTGAATCTGTTGACTATAATGTTGTGAAGATATATATAACACTGTCGTAAAATCTAATTAGTTTTACACACACGCACCAAACACTCGACTTGAGGACACTGGATTTCGGGGGCCTTGTAGAAGTATTCGTTTTTTGACTAACACAGAAAATTTTGCGCTTCTGCGCTCACCATCTTGAGATAATAATAAAAAAAATTTGAACAATACTAACAACTCAATTAGCTTGAGGAAACCAGGATGGATTGTACGAGGCAAAATTAATGGAAGCTAGGTCCATTGTAGTATTAGTACACTTTAGCAATATCCCATAGGGCGTTAGTATCCATAACGACTTGAATGATTCATTGTTTCGGATTTATATAACTAGATAAATAAAACTTGGGAGACAGTATACCGGCTGATTAAACACTTGACGACAGGGGTAATAAATTTCCAACCCTCTCATTCAACCCTCTTAGCAGAAAACAATGGAGAAATAATGGAAAAAGTATACATTGCGAACTCGTCATCGTCACTAACTCGCCTCGCTTACAACTGTAATATGAAAGTCGAGCATACATTCACGATATTATTACTATTACACACAAGGGATCATCATCATACCATTCTAATTAAGATTAAGACACATTCAGAAGTACGCATTCAAATGTCACAGGACCATGGTTATTACAAGAATATTATTATTATCAATTAACAGTGTGCTGCATATTCTGTCCCAAGTAATTTCCTCACAAAGCGACGTTTTCATTTCTCCTTTGGCTTTCCATTCTTCTCCTTAAGCTGGCAACTGTAATCTCTTTCCCTTTAGCACTGGAAGGAAAATAGCATTTTAGTGAGCATACTTAATAAATCTTGAAGGCTTGCATCGTCAGGGTTTTACCTTTGGTTATGTAGAGGTAGAAGAAATCACAGTACAGGACAGTTTGAATGATTCCAGCGAAAATCGCAATCAAGTCATAGTATGTCTCCATATAGTAACGATAGATCCAGTTCAAAATGTACAGGCCTACGAGATAAAAATTGACATTACAAAATTATCATATTTCGTCCACATCAATATGAATCATCAAATCAAAATTTACCTCGGTACGATCCGAGGGCGAAGAGGTAATGACTTGTAATCGACTCCGCTTCTCCTGTTTTGGACACCATGAATAACTGCGGGAGAATGGCCACAGATTCCAGGTAAATCGACCACGTCCACAGAATCTAAGTACACAGAGCACGTTTAAATTCCCTATTCAGTTCCAAAATAAAACAATGGGTTTTTGCTAGCAGTTTAACGAGAAATAAATCTAGCTTACTTCGATTACAGTGAACTCATGATTGAAGACCAGAGCGAGAATCGTCACAGGGATAAGGAGAAATTCAATCCTACAAAACACAATTCCAAATTAGATTTGTCCCCTACACATCACACACAGATTCCCATAAAACCTCAAAAACCACAATCATTTTGCTGTTGCTGACCTGAAAGTATCATGATTTTGATCATAAGTTGCTCGGAACTTCATGTAGATTAACCACAACGTTGCGTAGCTGGCAGCCAGGAACACTACCTTCATGAAAGTGTTGTAGAGGGACACAAAGTTGGTAAGCAGATCCAAATATCGTGTCGTGTAGGTGAGAGCAAACAAAATTTGGGATCTGCCCGATATTCCTACAAATAGAAACAAAACGATGACATTCCAAATCAATCCATGCCGGTCGTCAGCTGTTCTTCCTCCAATCTCCAAACATATTAATTTTCTCATTCATATCCTTAACAACCTACTCCAAACTAAACACACTAACACCACTTCTTCCTCAAAATCTTAACACACTTTAGAAACACAATCTATAACAACTCATACCAAGCAAATATAAATGACATATGCACCAATAAAATCCACATGACAACTCACCTGAGCAACTCCGAGTCTTCCATATTTTGAGCAGTAGTATAATAATAGCAGTCAAGTGTGATAAGTCACCCAACAGTCGAAATATATTCATGACGATGGTGAGAAGAAGAAATAATAATAATAATAATAAAAGCTAACAACGATTTATCAAAATATATCCCAGGATTTTTACTGCATTAAAACAGTAGGAGGGGGAGAAAAACCCAGGAACTGCTGGATAGTATTTGCTTGAGGATGAGATGCCCAATTCTAAAGGAACCAAAAGAAGAATTCAATTAAACCAATTGTCAAATTAGTAATTATAGTTGCTAATAATTTCTTCAATCGACAAGAATATCACCCCACTCTGGGCCAACGACTCCTCACAAATTATTATAAAGTAATAATACTGACAGTAGATAAAACAGGCAAAGTGTCAAAGGAAATCTTCCCCACCTCTTCAACCCCTTCAGACTAGACTCGGATTTCCGGTCACCGTCCTTCCGATAATAACTTTTTCCTGATTTCTACTTGAGATTTCCAGGGAAACTACTCCAAAAGACCGACACACGAATTCTGTATGTGACAGCCCAAGTATCTCAGTCATGACGTGGCCGCAAAAACTTCGTATGTAGCCCCGTACAAAGGCTCGTAAGCGCATACAGATTCAAAGAGCAAAGAATTCATTTGAATGTCTACAGGAGCCGTACTCGCATAGACCGGCAGGTCTCTCATATTCCTCCAGCCAACTTGAGATGGCTCTCGTATCCTTCAGTATTAGAAATCTCATGGCCTTTATCACATCAATATATACATATATACACATCGCTCTACTCTGTCATCATCTCTGTCTTTCTCTCTGCATATTAAATCCTTAGAATAATCTGCATCAATTTCCCCGGAAAATATAAAGCCACCTGCGCGCATTCCCTATACATGCCCTCACTGTCACTATGTCTGGCCACATGTCACCCTGACAACCTGGCCAATTGACCAGAAAAAATTAGCTTAAAAAAAGTCTCTATATGTAGTCTCTGGTTCCGGTTCCTTCTGGCAGGGGATGATGATGATGAATCATTTAAAAGTCATGCTGCCAGGATTCCCTGCTGCAGCTAAGCTCTGGTCCAACTGCTGAAGACTTGCTACCAAAGTCCTACTGACAAGAGGATAGGGTCAGAGGTCACCCGACTTTGCATATAGACTTGGCTAAAACCAACCCATGGTGCTATTCATAAAGATTACACACACGCACAAATGTCTCGTTTCTATGACAAATTCATCCAGAATTGCTATTGTATACGATCAATCTGGAAGTAAGAGTGTCTTGGACTTGACATAGGCCCTTATGGAGACAAAGAAAGAAAATGGACCACATGAGAGCTGCGTTGCGTGGAAGCAGGGAGCTCGTAGCCAGATCGTCCAATTGCTTTCACATCATGAGCAAGAATCCCACTGGGTATATAATTGGTTAGCAGGATTTGGCCGGTGTAGATAGAATAACCTTTGCTGAGGAGGCCGGAGCCCTGAATGTGTTTACCGGTTGAATAGAAGAAAGCTTTATATGCCCTTGGAAAAGGCGACGGAAGCTCATTTACAGTCTTCTACAGTCTGTGTGAGGAGTGCTATGTGGCTTTGAGTGGCTTGAATAACTTTCTTTTTGTAGCCGTCATGATGACGGCGACATTGGGAATGATTAGGGATAATGATTTGGAAATCATTCTTATGTGCTCTGTACAATATAATCTGTTCTTTTCGCATCAACTCCATCAAGCAATGTATTCCAATCGCTATGCTGCTGCTGCTGCATGCATGGGTTTTTCTTCGACCATATTTTTCCCCTTGACGTTGTTCTTTTCTTATATTCTTCTACGCTCTTTACCATTACATCCATAGTTTCTATGTGTTCAGCTCGCCGCTCTGTTCTACTCGCCGCAGTATAAGATAGTCAAGGAGAGGAGAAGAAGAAGTAGACGAAAAATAGAGAAAAAGATGAGGTTAAAAGACTCTCCCTTGTGAGCTACGTGCAGTAAAGACTTGGCTAAGAGAGCGCATAGGAAGAGCTCTTTCTGACTAGCAAAGAGAATGTTATAAAAACCAAGGGGGCTAATTTTCTGACTCAGCTTGCAGTATAGGATAGGATACAGCAAGCCAAGCAAAAAGTAGAGAAGAGAAGAGAGAGAGACAAGCGTTCGTAAAACAAGAAACTGAATACGCTGCTGCTGCTCTCAAAAGCTACGCTCTCTCTCACACACATATAAGCTTGAACAAGGATGGATGGTTGGTTCGTATCCCCACCATCATCATACTAGCTAGTAGTAGCACACCAAGCAAAGTAATATTACTTTGCCATAGTAGTAGTATAACATAGTAAAGTAGTACGTGTGCAGTAACCACTCTCTCATTCCCAAGCCTGCTGCTGCTGGCTTCCCCATGATGCCCTCACATTTCACGTCGTAGAGACAAGACATAGAACCAACCAAGAGGAGGAGGATATTCTGGAAACTTACTTACTTTGCTTCCCTTATGCTGCTCAAACTTTCAGAGAGCTTGGCTTGGTTATGTGGAATATACTACTTTGGCTTTTTCCTCTGTAAGTGTGTGCAAGGGACCTGACTGTGGGAGAAGGGAATATATCGAGACGAGAGAGAGAGGTAGGGAAGCAAAAGCGGACTTGCTCCATACTCTCTCGTCGTCCTCTCCTCATCATGGTTGAAAAGAGAAGAGAAGGCAGAGCTAAACTATAATATAGCAAGGCCCACACACACCATATAAAATACATATAAAGCTTTAGCTAGAAACTCACACAGGCTTGAAAAGCTTGTGTGCAATAGCTTCCCTTTCCCTATCAGGTAGTAACTACTACATGGTGCGTGTGGAACCATACGGAGGATTCTCCTCTACTACTACTACAACTTACTACTACCATACTACACTACTATGCTCTGCTCAGCAACTGTTCCTTCGATCTGATGTGAAATTGTTTGAGCCAAGCCAAGCTACCAGCACACTCACATAGTCTGACGAACCAACTCGCTCTCTCAGTCATATGAACCAGCACAGAGTCATTGGAATAGAGTCAGAATAACCAGCAGCAGCACACAAGTCTTTTACAACAGGCAGGCCAGGACAGAAGAGTCAGGCAAAAGCCATAGCATTTACTTTACAGTGAGAAGAACCAGCATATTACAGTCGCCTATATAAAACTCACAGTGTGAGAGAGGGCCATAAGGCTTGCAAAGTAAAGGAGGAACGACCTAAAAAAGGGGAACGCGAGAAGGAAGGCACACAACTGTGAGTTTCCATTCCAGTCACAATTGCTGGCAGGCAAAGCTTTACACAGACAGAACCTCTCTCCTCCTCTTGCCTTTCTGTATGTTGGATGGAAGAGAATACTTTGGTGAGTTTGACGAAGAAGCCTTGCGTATAGTTAGTACTACACCAGCTTGAAAAATCCTCACAATCTCTCACATTCACTGCTCACACAGAGAAAAATATAAGCTAACCCCTCACAGAGGCAACCAAACTGTGCGCTTCTCTGTGACAAAACTCAACCTGTAACTTCTATATTCCTCACAACTGCAATACTTTGGGCGAGCAGGAGTGTGTGAGAAGTGGAATTCTTTATTTGTCATCATCATCATCATCATCAGCTTGTGTCTTCTGAGCGGACGACTACTACTATATAGCTTCTTCTATTCCCGCATCCATCCTAATAGTAAGTTTGAGTCGTTGTCAGTCTGTAGGACTATCTGTCAAAAAGAGGGGGAAATTTTCCAGCCAGTCCTCCTTATTTGTAGTAAAAGACTTTTATTTTTGTCATAATAATAATAATAGAATATCGAGGTATGACAGAGGGTGTGTGTATGTGTGAGTGAGTAAGTGAGAGAATCCTTAGAAAATAGTATATAGGAGCTATGTGAGACGGCGAGTTGTTGTTGGAAATACTGCTGCTTGCTGCTACTGCTGAGGGGCTTGTAATATTACCTTCAACTAACCCTCTGTGTTATTTTATATGCGCACATAGAACTTGAACATAGGGAAGGGAAAATGTGTGAAGGAGAAATGAGATAGGCCGCATAGGAGAGAACTCCTGTCCGCTCTCACCACTGCCAGCCATAAGACTGCCTGTATATGACGGAGATAGAGCTAGATATTCCATTGATTCACACACAGAAACACTTTTGTCACAGCTAGTTTTGTACAAGGGAAATTTTTACCAGCAGTAGTGTTGGGTGCGAAGGTGAAACGTGTGTGTCAGTTGAGAAAAAGAAGGATTTGGCAGAGGAGCCTTGGGAGAAATTTCACTCGTATTTTCACCTATTTTTCTATTACGAACTCCGTCGCTCTCTGTGTGGTCTCTAGTGCGTCCACCATTAGTGCCGTAAGGAAATTTCCTTTAGATTCTTATATATCTCACAGTCACTGGTCTCTGTCATATCTTGTCAAGTCTACAGACCTCCTGTATATTTTCCATAACAATAACAATAATAATCTTGATAAATTAACAAACAGTGGACATAGGAGTGGAAATAGTTTACAAGTATAAGCATTATATGTAGTCTTGTATGTACGTAGCATTAGGATATAAGGTGATTATAATGTGTGTAATAGGAAAGGTTTTAAAAATAATTGGAAATTTTTCTTCTGTCCAGGTCCACGGGAGAGAATTACTATAAGGACGATCGGTGTGAATTGAACTGGTGAATGAACACTAAGGGATCAGTGCTGCACGTGCGGAGAGGATAAAGTTGTGAAATCCTGAGAGACGTTGACGACGACTGTATAGAAGAGGAGGAAGCAATCTCAAGTCATCGTATCATTTGACGTGTGAAACATCACAGGAGTATATACATATAACTGCAGAAGAAACAAGAAGAATGACTGAGATAACTACGGCTGCTTTCTTAGCCAAGGGAACTAATGGGCAGTTCCGGTGAGATGATGATGATGATGGATTTTTACGTATCACTGCAATAATTGAATGCTAATTGGGACCTTTTCTTCTTGTAGATACGTTCTTAGTTTGTATGATGAGGCTTTGCGACTGAAAGCTGAGTCCAAGTTAAAGAAGCCACAGGACCTCATTAAACTTGACCAATGGTAAGACTGATTAATTAATTCTGATAATAATCATTTACATGATGTCACAATTGATGTTCATATATTGGATCTTACAATTGATTCCAGGTACCAGAAGGAATTCCCCAAGAAGATCCAATCTCGAGGCAAGGATCCTCACATTATTCACGATGAGCTGGTGACAATTATGAAGTGGAAGCTAGCGGTAAGTGTTGACGTCAAAGTGATTTAAGATGATAGCATCATCAAGACTATCAACTTAACGGTTTGAATTTTGATGTAGAGAGGAAAGTTCCGGCCTCGCCTTAAAGAGCTCGTCACCATGAACTCACCACGAGTTGTGGAAACGGAATCTAGAAAAGCCTTTCGTGCTCTCTTTAAGAAGGATGATCTGGGGGCATCCATTCAGTACCTTTGCAACTTGAAGGTATGTACAACAAGTGATTCATTTGAATGGATTCAGTATGGATGAATTGTTTGGAAGGAGGGGCAAAAACTTTAAGGAAAAACTAATTTATATTTTCTATAGGGCATCGGACCAGCAACTGCATCAGCAATCGTCACAGCGGCTGCACCCGAAAGAGCAGCATTTATGGCCGATGAGTGCTTAGCCGCCGTTCCAGAAATTGAGGGCATCGACTACACACTTCAAGAGTACCTCGAGATGCTCAAACACATTCAACAAGTAATCACCCTTTTCTCTTTCTTCTCCTTGAAAAATCTACGTTGGAAGTATTGAGGCATGACTTATCGCAATCTTCTTTCTCGATGTGATTCTTGCAGGCGGTTATTAGATTAGGTGGACCTGAGGAATGGAATCCACATCAGATCGAAATGACATTATGGACTTATCATATTCTACTTAACTATAAACCACATCTCTTACACAATATGCCAGATGATACCATTGTGAGTAATCCAAGAGATTTTTTCCCTGATATTAAGAGGTCATTTAGTTCTAATTTTTTCCCCAATTTTTTCCAGCCACCACAGGAAGATTCTCTGGGTTCTACCGTGTCTTCAGATTCTAAGGAAATGTTCAACCAAGATTCATGTGAGTTTCTTAGCCAATTTGGTAACATTCTGACATCAAGTTGGAGGGCATTACTGACTGAAATCATAATTCGTGTAGGTGGAGATTCCAACGGAACTTCAAACGTAGAATATAACACCTACAATATGGAGCAGTCCTCCTCCTCGTTTGTGACGAATGACGAAGACACTCTGGACAACGTTGTGGGACTAAAATGTAAACACTTCAGTCACCCTCAATTAAGTCAAATTTGACTATTTCTAATTCATCTCTCCTTCATATTTCAAACAGCACCTACCACCGAGAACTCAGCGGGAGAGAAAGAGTCTGTGACTACGTCAAACTCCAATTCGAACTCGGAAGAAGATAGTGCGCCTGGAAAGTTGGAGGAATCATCATCAGCTACTACCAAATCTCAGGTTGGTGAGAGCAACAACAAGGAAGTCACTTCCACATCATCATCCCCTCCAGATCAGCCTAAGGAGGGTGACCGAGAAAATAACAATGCCGGAGGGCAGAAGGAGGAACAAGACGACGATGACGACTCTCCGCAGGCTAAGAAAGCGAAATTATCTGACTGAACTCCCTCTACAAAAACAACTCGTTGACTTTTGACGGGTTGCTAATTTTGAGCATTTTTCTGGTATGAATATATATAAATACATATATATATATATAAATATATAATTACTATACACAACTCTAGAGATAGTAACAATTTCACACGGAAAAAAATCCTTAGGGGAAGAACCATTGATGATTTCACCAGTCCTTTTTTTATATAATTCTAGTTAAATATAATAATAATATCTCTCAAGATTCGCACATGTATACTGTAGAAGACTTGTAGAGGTGAATCATTATGTACTACAGTTACAGTATTTGATGATGATGATAATGATACTGAGATGATTGTTGTGAGTTATAACATTTAACTATATTTCAATTCAAACACATACACATACACAGTACACACATACATACATAAATACATACACACACACACGCACGCATTGCATTTCTATAATGACACATTAGGCAAGATGCTAGATTACTATCATAATTATACTATACTGTTGATATGCAAACAGAAATTCACTACTTGTATTTGTACAGAACTACATGCATTTAGTAGAATTGCCTATAGTCCATGAGTATGGTCTTTTATCTTTGGCTTCCTCACCGTATGAATTTAGATCCGCTCTCCACTTTGTTGTGTGATCGTCGTCGTCGCATATATAAAATGTCCACCATGTTATGGACAAAATGTTCCTCCAAAGTACATTAATAATTATGTACATAAAAAAAATATTCCGCTCTCGATCGACTCATTTTAAGTTCCAAAAAAATAATGTCTTGTTTTGTTTTTTATTGTAATTATTATTATTATTATTATTAACCGTCACGTTATACTTAACCTTGTTGTTACTGGTAAACAACGCAACGAGTATGACGCTTTGTGTAGGACATCTGTAATAACTGTTTTTTTTATCAGAGTTAAAAGGAAAAAAGCAGCTGGGATCCACGTTAAGTCTATGGAGGGGTCATGGAGTATATAAAAAATGTAGTAGTGATTCTGTGTGAGTGTATTACGTACCTCGCTTTTCACATTTATTTGTGTCCATGGTAATGTCTTTTAGTAATTGTACCAAAACATGGCTTCCTGGTTGAACACCTGAGGTTCGTCTGAAGTATAAACGAGGGAAGAAAAGGAAGTGATTATACCGCTGTCACAGAAAATATTACATGACGACGCAAAAACAAAACAAATCATCCTGTATTCGGTCGAATCAATATCATGTTAGATGTTGCTTACTACCAGCAATCAGATACAGATCGACAGGAGAATTTGTATGTAATCATGCCGTCTATAGGAATGTCTTCTGATTAATTGTAAGCGGATAGGCTACTAATAACTAAGGCACATACACCAACTATCACACATCACAGCGTTACACCATTCACCAGCCTCATGGCTCCTGGTGTCCATTCATCACTACGTGTTTAGAAAGGGAAAGAATACTTGTGAGATGGAGGCGATTGATTCCTATGTGGCAGTAGTTTATTAACGCCATTTTTCTTCTCCATCTTCCTGCTTCCAAAAGTGACAGAAATGTTTTAAAAAAATTATTATTATGAATGTTTTGATTAACTTATTTGGTCTGTTATTGTTATTACTATTAATATTATTATTATCATCACTATAATCACCATTCCGTCGTAATATCATCATCATATGATCTACGCAAACTTACGTTTTAAAGCAACTATATTATTATAATGATTACTATAATAGTATTATTAATTATTAAGTTGCATATCCAGTGGATTCGTAGTTTCTTAATGACAACAATAGACTTGTTAGCCTTCATTGTTATTTTTAGCTGCCATGTGGCAAATCCCAACTAATCTACAACTAATTTTTAAAACCTTCTCTACTTCTTCTTCCTCATAATATTACAGAGGATGTACACACTCCACAGTAGAAATGGACACATTTCGAATATACGTTCAACATTACTTATAGCTTTCTCCTCCACCACCACCACCACCTCATCTAACTACTAATTGAAAATCCGAAATAATACGTGTTTTTTTTCTCGAAAAAATAAAAATGAACTTGTACATAATGTAGATGGCGGTCCAAGAGCTACCATTAAATTACTATCATTATTATTATTATTACTATACTTACACACATAAATCCTAATACTAATGATGGTAGCGACGATTAAAGCCTGTCAGCTGCGTCGTGCTGTCCAACATGATTATTCTATGGCTACGGATTACTATGTATGTACATCCATCATCATGTTTAGTGGAGTAAAAATTTGATAAATAAAGTGTAAGCGAATATATAATAGCACTTTCTCCTTTGATCATCATTCCCTTTCATTCATTCACCCGGGGGGTTCATTCATTGAGGAATGCATATATACATGTTTCAATTGTAAACAGAGCGAGTGAAAAGTTTTGTGCATGCATGCAAGATGCATTGGATTGCTGCAATGCAACCAACTCAAGTGGCGCATACGATTCAGACGGTACAAACAAACACACAGACTTTATGCATCTCGCCCAATTTTCTTCGTCTGCTTCCTTTCTAAGCTTTTACAATATATTTCCTCTCCAGTCCATTCAACTCCTCCTGGCTAGAGCGGAAGCGAAGAGGGACCAGGTGGTGGTGTACATATCGTATGCATGTATATGAGTAAGCATATATAGTACTAGTAGTAGAAGTAGCAGTTGTCATTCATAGAAACCACAGCAAGATTTCCTGTCACATTTCCTGGGACGGACGAGTAGTACTAGTCAAGTGAGTATGTGTACTCTGTAAGGCAGCAGGCAGTCTGCTGTTAATATGAACCAGCCTGAGAGGCCTCGGACAAGGAACTTGAATGTGCATTAGTCTTCACTTTAACCTTGATGTATGCATGTGTAAGCCTTTGTGTGCGTGTGTGTAGTAGTTGCTGCACATGTTGTAAATATAAAAGCAATCTGGTGGAACCTCTCCCTTTTTCATTGATACCAGCACCAAAGAGGTTTCATTGATGGCACCTAAAGATGAGGAGGAGGAGAATCGTTCTGCTTCAATGCAAATGAATGGAGCTGGATTGTGTTGCAATGCAAACTCTGTTCATTGACTATACATACGTACTTGTACAGCCACTCAGCCATGTAATGTGGAAGATCCATTGAAGAATAATTAATTGTGAACGAGTTAGCTTTCATATACTCACACTCAGTCATTTTATTTCTGAAACATCTCCTTGTCATCTATACATGTGATCAGACTAATTGAAAAGGCGGCTAATGAAACTAATAGAAACGTAGCTGGTAAAATAGGAACGCGGCTTATGAAACTAATAATACAAACGCACCTGGTAAAATAGGAACGCGGCTTATGAAACTAATATCAGAAGGCGGCTAGTGAAACTAATATAGGATCGTGGCTAATGGAACTAATAGGAACGCGGAACTCATACAATCTATTCGAGGGATTATATAATAATAATAATAATGATAGTTTTAGTATTAAGACTTAAGTTGGTACTTAATAATAATAACTTTGCTCCATTGGCAAGTAGTCTGTGAATGACCAGAAAATCTATGGATTCACTAGGTAATAATTTGGTATCAAACAAATGTCCTACACATATCGCCAATCGCCACTCGCTTTCCGCCTTCATATACACGTCCTCGAATACTATGAGTAATCGTTATGTAGTCATAGTATTAGGTAAAATGATTACAAGTTTGAAGACACGAATATTGTTCCTCTATAGCAGTTGATGCGGATATAATGGAGTGACTTCTGATGAAACCCTTAAATGGACCGGTTATGTTTCACTTATGACTATAAAAAAGTGTCTACGACGGGTCATAATATACCATGTCCTGCCCGGTTGCCATACGATGCGATTTCTATATACCTTATTATTATTAACAAAGACCGAAGGATAATAATAATAATAACTTGTAGCATCAAAATGTATACACAAGGATTACACAGATTGTATATAATATGAGGATATAAAATAGTATAGCAAGGTATTCAAATGGTTAGCATTTTAAGATTGAAAAAGGGCAAGTTGCTGCAGGTATTATGTATTCTTGTGCTTCGTACTTAAACAGTATACTCAGCTAGCAAATAAACTCAACATGGAGAGGCTTAAAGGTATTACTAATATTAATAATACTCAAGATGAGTACTTTACGGTGTTACTGTTATTGCAAACTTGCATTCCATCTCATCAACAACAAACGAAAGGGCTTTAGCTCTTGTTTTTTTTTGTGTAATTATAAAAATCTTTTGCACGTGCGGATGATGTAGGACAGGGATTAAATGTATAGGATTAATTGTGCCGGGGAAGGAAGGGAGGAAGGAAGGAAGGAAAGAGGCAGGAGGACGTAAGGAATACTGTAATATAATACCCGAGAAGAAAGCATTTGTTGTGTAGCTTTTGGCATTTCCGCGACATTTGATCCATCAAAGAAGAGCTTTTGTATACCATCAATCTTTCTTTTCCCTGGTTTTGGTCTGCTGTAAGTTTCCGTGTGTGTTTTGGGTGTGAGAGTGTGAGAGTGTATATGTGATCTATCATTATATAGTACGTGTACGTGAGCAAAATTGCCCTAGAATGCATGTGTAGGAATGACTTACTTAAAACAAGGTGCACCATCAGCATCAAATAGCTCAGGGAAAGAATATTATTCAGGAGAAATGGGCCAGTAGAATGTGAGGAAATTAGAGGATGGCAGTGAGGTATGGGGTCTACATGTGAAAGTCTATATGTTTTCCGCAGCAATAATATGTACACATTGATATTAATCCCTGGTCAGTCATGGCTTTGTCAACTGCTTCTGCCTTATCTAACACCTACCTACTCTACAAATTTGTTCACGTCATACAAAGGAGTTCTTTTTTTTGCACTACGAGGTTCTTGTTTTTTTTTATATCATTCCTCACGATTAACATCATTATTATTATTATTATTGAGATAGATTTTTTTATAGCTTTCCTCCTTAAACCTGTTTTTTTTACTATTATCATAGTAATAGTAAACGCAAGCGTATATATCTTTTTTCCGATAGTAAATGTTTTTCCTTGTAGCGCGAATCAATCGTGTCTATATGTGTGTACGTGTAGTAATGTTTATGGTTGTATGGTAAAACTCTGTTTTCTTATGTAGATTAAAAGCTTTCCTTCTTTCTTTCTTTCTTTCTTTCTTTCTTTCTTTCTTTCTTTCTCTCTGTACAGGTTTTGCGGCGACGGTTTGCATTAAGGTTACAAAAAATCCACACTCTAATCTTATAGTATCCTAAGGACTTTTTTTCTATGGAATACAAAAGTAGGATTAGATTATCAATATTATTCAATGACCAGACAATGTTGCAGAGTATTCCTTAGAAACTGTATGACGGACGGCGTGACTCCACAGTTGGTTAGTTCCAATTCTTTCAGTTCCCGAAGGCTCGACAAGGAGCACAGAGTTCCAGGTGAGATATTTGTGCAACCTGCTCAAGAGATTGGCATTATTATTATTATTATTATTACTATTATGGCAATTATTATTACTCCAACTGGTGCGACAGATAGATTGAGATTACGGAGCCAAGCTTTCATGGCAACTTACCAGCAATGGAAAGATACTGAAGTCGCTTAATCGATATGATATGGTGTACAGCTTGATCTCGGATGTTGCTGCACCATCTCAGCGACAGCAGTCTCAGACTAGACATTGTCGCCAAGTATCCAATACCCAAGTCCGTGATCAGACTACATCTGGGGTAATCAAATGCCACTGTATTAGAGTATATAGCGCCAATGATAATAATAATGGGCTACTCGTACGTATAGTTACATGAATCCACTCAAGGACATCATAATGGCCTTTTCTAGTGCTACACTCACTTACACACACACTCAGAATCACATGCACACGCACATTTGCACACACACGCACAGTAGCGAAATCCTGGGAAAGTTAAAGGAATGAGAACGGCTTTCTCTCCCATAGAAAATTCACTTCTATTTCCACTTCTGACCATTAGATACGAGGAGAAATTGCAGTCGGAAATAGGAGTGGAGTCATAATGGCCTCCATAGTAACGACTACTAGATCAGTAATGACTCCAAGTCTCTCTCTGACCATTGCCATAGCAACTATTGTGCTATTGGAAGTCATTAAAAATCACTACGCCATTTTGCTCCATTCAAATTGCTAAAAGCATTAAGACTTTCCCTCATTCTGCTCCTCTTCACAGCAAGAATAATAACGGTAACTTTCTCATCTTCTTCTGACTCTTCCTCATATCCTCTCAGCTAATTAAATGCTAAAGGTCAAGCGGGTGGTGTGTATGACGTTAGAGCTTGAGTTGTCGCAGACGTGACGTGATAGAAAAATTGATTACCTGTCGAGTATCAGCTGGTTAAGGGAAACTAAGTCACAGGCAATACATTCAAGAGAGGAGTCGGTTATTCTTGAACACCAGGACAGGTCGAGGGACTTGAGAACAGTTAGATTTTCCGCAAGGATTTCCACTCCTTCGTCCGTAATTTTCGAGCAACCGGACAGGCTGAGTGTTTCCAGGTGAGGCAGAGAGGATACTGCATAGAAAGTAACCATCATTATGCAATTTGTATTCACCATTAAATATGCAGGTTGAGAGCCTTGAGGAATTCTAGGCATTTGGCATTGACAAAAGGAAAGTAAAAGTGTGCTAAAAATATTTGCCAATGTACATATAATGGGAAGGTTCATTCATGTGACATACCAATATGTAGCAATGCCTGGTTTGTCAGCTCCCAGCACGAATTCAGCTTGAGTGTTGTCAAATTAGAGTTGACTTTAACGTTGAAAGAAGACAGGGCTGCGTCTGTTACATGGTAGGCCTGGAAATTAGAGATAATTTCCCTTTATTACACACACACACCTACACTTCCATTTACTCTTCGCATTAAGTAAATTGCACTCCATTTACCCAAAGAACAAAGAGCTTTGGCATGGCATTGGAAATAAAAAAAAAAGCACATGGTGAAGAGAGAAAAAAACTGTGAAATGTGATGCTATTATGTAAAGCTTTATATGTGTACACATCCTGAGCCCACGATATTTTATTGACTTTCTCTCTCCTCTCCTTCTAACCTGAATGGTAAAGCTTTGAAGGCGTGGGAGTTTTGCAACAGCTGAGAAAACAACATCCGCCACGTGGATGCAGTCTAAGATGACAATGCTGGATAGGTTAATGGGCAGAGCTTTGATAATCCCATCTTCGGTAATTTCATTACAAGACACAAGTTCCAACTGTTCCACACTGCTCAAATGATCCAGAAGGCTGTACAGCCCTTTATCAGTTAAGCTCGAATTGTACAGTTTCAACGTTCCGATCAAGCTGGATCCTTGACTGAAATGAATCATCACGTCCTCTGCATCTTCATCCGTGGCACAGAGTAATTTCAAGCCGGTGAATCTGCGTATCATATATAGCCCCTCATCAGCAAGTACTACAGACACCTTTTTGTAGCTCATTCAATACAAAAAAAATCTCAACGCACACCCACTTGATCAATTAAAGCATGAGCATCTTACCCTCTCTTCTGAAGTGCTTGGTAAAACCTCCTCCTCACACCG
Organism: Deuterosminthurus bicinctus; assembly: GCA_034698825.1. Taxonomy (NCBI): domain Eukaryota; kingdom Metazoa; phylum Arthropoda; class Collembola; order Symphypleona; family Bourletiellidae; genus Deuterosminthurus; species Deuterosminthurus bicinctus. Next base: position 14,017 of record JAQIWI010000335.1, on the reverse strand, counting down.
GCACCATTCAGCAGCTCATGTCGGATCTCCTTACAATTGAGTACAGGCAATAACTCCTTATCCCAGTAATCTTTCCCCAGGCCGTACGTTGTATCTCGCCAGTACTTACACACTTGTGGCAACATGAGCTTGTCCAGTCCATAAAAGTACTTTTTGAACAGATAGCCCAGAAAAATGCTATCCATCATCAAGTTCCCCCCAAAGTTCATCTTACTCCGAGGACTCTGATTGCTAGTCCCATAAGGTAGGCCAACACTACCCCCACCACCTGATCCCGGTGTACAATGATTCAGCTTCCGTGTCGGGGTGCCCATCATAATAATATTGCCCAGCCCCATTTGACTAGTGTAACACTTTTTCTGTGGTGTCCCCGTCACACTATTAGTCTCACCCTTCTCGCTATGATGACTGTGATGATGAAGATTGGGACTATTAGGAGCTTTGCCTGAGGAGTTGTTGGAGGATGCAGTGGTGGTGGTGCTGGATCCGCTGTTGCTGTTGCTATTGTTACTATTCCCGTCTTTCTTCTTCTTGATTCTCATAATACACCGCGTGATCTCTGCAGATGCCCGGTCAATCATTCCTGATGGCGAGAGGGACATTTTCCTTTTCCCTTTCACCACAACACCAGCAGCAGCAGCACACACACTCACAACAGGACGCTCACTTTCATCCACCACTTCCAGCCTTGATGAAATGATGACACTCGTTAATGGAACGGCTGCCGTAGGCTTAATAATTCCTCCTCAGTATTATTGGAAAGAGCGACTGTGAGATACATTTTATTTATCTCCTCTTTCGTCTCAACAACCAACACTAATGCACTTTCCCACCTTGCTCGTACAAGAACAGTGAACCTTGCTTGTACAGGAACAGAAGACCTATTGGACGTACAACAACAGCAGGCCTATGACTCGTATAACAACAACAGGCCTTGCTCGTACAACACAGGAGCCAAAGGGCACTGGATTTTAATATTAAATTAAAGGCGCAGAATATGGAGAAAGTTTTGCACTGTACAGAGGATCACAGTAAAAGTCGGCTGACTCATTCATCAGCTTTTTGTCGTCGTCCTCCTCCTCCTCCTAGTTCCAATATGTAAAACTTGTTGTTTGCTCACCCCGGGCTTTATTTCAAGACTGATGGCTGGTTCAATCGATTCAAATCCTGTTGTACAACAGCAGTAGCAGTAGCTCCTCCGTTTGTGTATATTCTGTTGTGGGGGTCCACACGGGCAGGAGAACTGGAAAATAGTCAGAGAGAAGAGTCACTACTACAACAACCACCACTATATATATTTATATGTATATCAAACTTACACACACTTGGACGGGAGAGTGAGAGAGAGAGAGAGAGCCCACTGAAAAATAAATCAATACATTAGCGCACGCACCCTAACACCCATCTGGTCCTCCTGTCTCTACTACTACTCTTCTGGCAAAACATTATCCGTCCGTGTGTCTGTGTATATATGTGACTCTCCCACAGATGATCATCTCCGGAAAAGCTCTCTCTCCCTTTTTCCTTTGTAGTAACGGAGACGACGAAGCCTTTGGAAGCAGCAGACGCATATTACATATCTATATATCTAAACTCTTCAATCTTCTTCTTCTAACTTCTACATTCCTTCTTATACCATTCTACACTGAATGGAAAAAAGCCCTCTCCCACTCACTTACTACTCACTCTTACTTAAGATTTTTTAGGACAAGGATACGTATCCCGGGTTATATGCCTCTCTCATCTCGGTCCTCAGTTGTTGGACTAAGAGGATTCACGTTAGAGTCTCTCCTTTGTCCCACTCCACACCACGACGGAAGATTACGTGTGTGTGTGTGTGTGCATGTGTGTTAATGTGTGTATGATGTACGGAAATTAGTGTGAATTAATTTCCGCTTCCTCCTCCATTTCCCAATTATAGATGGTCCATTTAAAAGTAGAACTCTTGCCCAAAACATACACGTACACATTTTAAACTAATGCCAATCTATTTCAAGCCCTCATAGCCAGATCAGATGGAACTCCCATTGGAAACATATGTAGGTGTAATGTGATCTAGTCATTAAAATAAATGTAGAGCATAGCGATGTTCATGGCTTGCGGGCGGTGGGACAGATTTTTCATACCGACATTTTTCGATTACTTTCATACCGACACATGAGGTTCATCAAGATACTTTTCCATGAGTACGTACCTATAGTACACTTTGCATTAGTTTTGAACCAACACTTTTGCATTCGATTTGGACCTATACACTCTACACTCTTGCATTAGATTTGGACCTACACACTCTTGCATTAGATTTGGACCTATACAGTTTGCATTAGATTCATACCTAAACTTTTGAATTGGATTCTTACCAACCTTTTGGCATTCAGGCCGACACTTGCATGAATATTCAATTGGATTTGCCTCGGCCCGTCGATGAGGCCGACTACAATTTCCCTTTTAATTCTGACAGCCAAGCGTGTCTGATTTTCTACATGTGTTTGAGCAAGCCAATGTAATTTTTCCAATTCAATTCATTACTAGAATTGTGAGGCACGGTTCGTTGTTATGAATGCGGCAGACATAAAGGCGTTCAAGTGCAGGAGGCATTGTTTAATTAGGATGACGATGATGATAATGAGGGGGCGTAAAAGCAGTCCATTGAGCAAATCCTTTGTGGTTCGGCTGGGCTAATGCATTCGGTAATATATGACATCGACATCGCTCTCGTCTGTCATCTCCAGCAGCTGAATGGATTCTGCTGATTCGGATATTACAACGAGTCTTTGCTGTGATCAGTCATCACATTCGCACTAATAAGATGACAGGCGAGTGAGCTCGTGAGATGAGTGGTAGTGTCACCGCTATATAAAAGGAACTGTACAAGATGAAAAAACTTGTCCCAGTTTTTCTTCAACCCTTTTTTTAATCATTATTTTCTCCTTAGTATTAATCCTTTTCCTCGTCCTGTCGATATATAATTATATATATATATATATGTAGCCCTCGGTGTTGGTTTTTAGTTAGACAAATTAATATTGGCATGTATATGCATGTATGTATATATAACCTTATATTTTATATATATAATTACTACATACTGGATTAAAATGTGTGATTGACAATACAGTAACAATGACAACGACCATCATCAACGACGACGAGATTGAACAGATAGTTTCTTCTTCCTTTCCATTTACAACTATTACGACAACTTGGGTATACATACATACATACGCATACAGTACACGACTTTTTTTCAGAGGAAAATGAAGAAGTTTGTAGGGAGAAAAAAAAGTAAATTATAATAACAACGATGACGACAATGACAACAACGAATGAGAAACAGAAAACATGAAGTAGTGAATTCACTCAGAGAAAGAGAGAAAGAGATTACATGAATCATTTATGTTGTTATTGTGTGGAAGTAAATATTTAAATAATAATAATACCGTTTGCCTTTCCCGTCTTGACACTGATACCCTTTTGTTTTCTTTTTAAATTACAATATTACATTACGCTTTACAATGTTTTTTTTTATAACTTAATTGCTTAAAATGCTTTTTCACTCGCTTTAATAATAACAACAATTTCCCCTATAGATGATCGCAATTTGCAAACCGCTCCGTTTGTTTTCGTAATAATTATTATTACAATAATTGTAGTTGTAGTAGTAAGAATTAATTCATGACAAGTTTAATGTTTCCTCATGTATCTTCTTCATATTTTTTTTCTTCCCCCTAGTGACCTGCGCTTCCTTCTAAATTGACTTGTTTTTTTTTTTCATCTTCTTCTTCGTCTTCTTACACGGAGAGACTAACGTACGAATGATACCTTGAAATGTTTCGCTTGAGTATGTCGGCAACGGGACCGAGCACTCGTTCGAATCGGGCCCTATCAAGCTTGACACATTTTAACGTACTCCCTGGACTAGCTGTCACCGTGGCTGCTCTTGGTCGGTCCAGTAAAAGTGCAATCTCTCCAAAGTAATCCGATTTACCCAACTCGCCCACCTGGAACAGATGGGAAAGCATCTTGATCACGATCATCATCATCACCCACAAGATGAGCATTCATTTCAGGTGGGATTAAGGAGGGCATTTATCATGTGAGACATGATGAGAATACTCGAGAGGAATTAGGAAATAGCGTACCTGTACTTCGTTCGAGTCGATATTTTGCGTGACTATGGCGTTTCCTTCGACTATAATATAAAATTCGTCTCCGCGCTCTCCCTGTTTCACAACTCGCTCTCCCGAAGCAAATGACGTAGACTCCAGAGCATCCGCTATAGTCAACCGTTCCCACTCGTCAAGATTTTCTAAAATTTCAAAAAATTCATGCTCAGTTTCCTTATTAACATTGGCTTTGGCTTCCATTAGACAAGACTGTCTGTCTAGATTCTACTGGACAAGATCAACTTTGGATTGGAATGGACAAGATTACGTCTGGATTGGATTGGAATGGACAAGATTACGTCTGGATTGGATTGGAATGGACAAGATTACGTCGGGATTGGATTGGACAAGACGTGAGAAATCCTATCAAGTTTGGCCATAGAGACACGATTTTCGGGTATACATACAAGAGAGTTGTACGATTATCCATCTAGCTTACCTAAGATTGAGACTTTGGATAAAAGTTCTTGGTACATTTTTCGCTTTCTTATCGTAGATCCCATAAGGATTCGTCGGTAGGAGTCTCGATCGATGACCCACACCTTTACATCTGTTTTGGCTTTTACAGTGGCAGCACGCGGAGTACCGTAGATGAGGGCTAACTCACCGAAACTTCCTCCATCACTGATTGACGTCAAGAATTTACCCTCCTTGCTCACTTCAACCTGTTCAAAGCAGAAGGAAAAAACAAAGTTTAGTAAGGCTCATCAAATGTCAAAGATGACTCATTGGCACGTGAGTTCCCACAGCTACCGACAAGTTTGCGCTGGTTACTGTTTAAGTTGGGAAAAGTAAACTGATATGAGTAAGGTGGACACTAAGTATGTCCATTCCTCCGATGAATCAACAGTCTTGGCTACTACTGAGAAAAGTCGTCGAAAACGTCAGCATTAGCTGGTCAATTAAGTCGGTGAATACGTCCAAGTGAAACGTACCCCGATATACAACCTCAACTTGACCCCACAATATAGCCCTTACCATCACACTCGCACACAAGGACTAATCAGCGGCAAACTACACAAGATGCTACAACAGCACAGCGCTTACTCAATAATTATTTCACATCTTAATTACGAAGTGATAAAAGCTCCTCTTTCAGCTTCTAAATTACCTCGCCGCTATCGATGACATAAAAGTAATTTCCTTCATCACCCTCCCGAATGATCGTCTCAGAGGCCAAGTAACTTTCCTACAAAAAAAAATCCAAAAAGCATCCGAGTTAACCTTCATGTCTCCAGCCAACACCATAAACATTGACACCAAGATGAAACCAACAAACAAGACGAACAGAAATAAGCTTGATCATTCTGTCCAAGTGACTCACTTGAAACATGGCATCAAATACTTCGGATCTTTCCGATTCATCCAGATGAGCAAAGAGGACGTTTTTCCCAATCGCTCTTGTCAACGCCCCCATTGTTTTGTAATCCTTTGGTACCACCTAGATCAGAAATCCTCCGTCAAAACTCAAATCCAAACAACATCCAACAAGACTCCAAACTCTTGAGTCTAACAAGTCTCCCTTCAACTTGATTCCTTGATCTTGATGGAAATTCGAGTCACTATATAGACTCTACACTGAAACAGAATTCCTCCATACTTTTTTAACGTAGCTAGTAGCATCTTCTTCGGTAACAGGTTCGGCGGAAATGCCCCCTCTTCGGGCAATGGGTTTACCCCTTGGGAGTGGTGACAAGTCTTCGGTATCCTCCGGTGACACATTTTCTAGCATTGTGTTGGCTCTACGGGCAGCAGCATTTTCCTAAAACAAATTCCACAAAAACAAAATTCAATTAACCTCATTCCTTAGCTTCAACTATCCACTCCCCAAAAACAAACTCAAGTGACCCACACTACTACTTGATCAACCCCTGCATCGATCTCATATGTCAACATTATCTTTGACATCCCAACATCCATAGTAGTCCAAATTCCAGCAGCTAAAATCCCAAATAAAAGACACTTACATTGTCAAGCTGAGTAAAGTACTGTCGAAGGAAGGCGACGGGGGACTCAGGCCTTTGAACGCACAGTTGAACAATGCAGTCCTTGAGTAGACTTTGAATGTTATGCCGATTCACATAAGCCTCACAATCCCTTAAACTTGCTTCCTCAGCATTATTATTCCCACTTCCTTGACCACCACTACTGGACATCTTAACAAACTTTTTTTTCTTATTACAATTATTATTCCACTTAGCTTTATTATATTATCCAATTATTTCCACTTGTTCGTCCTCCCTCTCTCTCGTTCTATACGTGTGGGTGTGTAAGTATGCGTCCTAATAAAAAAAAACTAAATGTATCAACACGTCGTCGTCGTTGTAGGTCGTCACAATTTCAAATCCAAAAAGTCCACTTGTTAATCACACCACAGCACTACTACAATCTCACAAAAACACCAGCACACAAGTAAGTATTAAAGGTGAGAGTGAAACTGAATGTGTGTGTGTGTGCTTGTGTGTGATGTCCCTGATTAACAATTTTGATTCCAACAGACCAAGATGGCTCAAATATAGGCTACACCATCACCACCACCAGAGAGAAATATATCAACGACAAATAAATTAACGGAGACCTCTCGCTCCCTTTCTATCTCACAGTATCTCTCTCCGTCCTAGTCGTCCCACTATTTCCTTCCCTATATATATAGATACGCAGACCAAAACTTTAGTAGAACTACTGGTGCCAAACTATTATGTCTTATTCTAATAGAAGCAACCAAAGCAAAGGTAGTAGTACTACTCTCGTACTAGTAATGCCACCACCAACATGTGAGTAAATAATTCCGCCTATACGCATTTCCTAGTAGTAGTAGCTCTCGTCACTTCAACCCTGTAGTAAAGGATTTTTCAATAATAATAGCTAAAACTTTTACTTCTCTGTGCTAGGGGCACTAGTAGGTTTCACCATTCAATATATATGAGAACAGAAGACCTCCTACTATTACTTCAAAACTACCTTCTCCTCTCTCTCTCCTTCGTCGTCTTCACATCACATATAGAAATGTTCAAGGCGAAATAATCATGCGCCTCGTCCACAGCCACAATATTGGGGCCCCATTGACGTCAACCTTTAGCAGTCGAGTTGGTCGTCGTGGTGGTATGGAAGTTGAACCTAATTTTTCCCTTCCATGCGCCATAAATGGTCCAGAGGTTGTATGTGTGACTTACTGCTCTGTGAGAGATACTGGCTCTCAAATCATCATCATCCCAGGATCAAGTCTCATATACAGATCCATCCTCAAGCACCTGCTAATTTAACTCGCTAACTTGTATGATGAACACGAGCGACACTCATATATGAAATCGGCTGGCTTGTGTCAGTCAAGAAAGGCTAACTCATATTAACACGGGTTGACTCTTATTAACTCGGGTTAACTCATATTAACACGGGTTAACTCATATTATCACGGGTGAATTCATATAAACACGGGTTAATTCATATACACACGGGTTAATTCATATAAACACGGGTTAACTCATATGAAGGTGGGTGAGCTTTGCTTGTTTGAAGATGGGCGAGCGCGTATAAAGATGGGCGAAAACATATAAAGATGGGGGAGCAGACATAAAGATGATGATGATCGTGCTCGCTCATATAAAGTTGGGCGAGCTCATATGAAGAAGAAGACTCATACAGAAATGTGCAAACTGATATAACTCAAGTTGGACCGAAATTTTATATGAGGCCCGACATGTATGGGGAGAGATACAGTACAGTACGCGATTATATTCGCGGAAATGGATACTGCAGACAGAGACATCACCTTAGGCATTCATGTACAAGAGATTTCAGGAGAGGAGGATAAATTTACCTACCCAGATGAATTTCCTTGTGATCCTCTTGTGAAGGACAGAAGGAATATATCTGGGTGGGGATCCCAATGGCCCAGTGCGAAAGATGAGGATGAGTTTAAAGCGTGGGTGTCCGAGCTATTACTGGATCCATTATATCTATCTGGTAGTCTATTAAAATACACGCATTACTAATATAGTACTACGAGACAGCATGAAGCTATTTGTGAAGGAGGGAGATTGCTTGGTTAATTGGTCGCCGCACAAGATGAGAATTGGGTCCATGTGTTAAAAAAGAGAGAATCCTGACATGCCTCACAGTGAGGCTTCAACTTTACAGGCAGAGGAGCGGAGATTTCAAGATAATTTCAAAGGAGATATAATTTTTTTTTTAAATTTGTAATAATTTATTGGAGCAGGTTCCTGAGCATGAGTGATACTCAACATGTTGACCCTCTGTCTTCTTATCCTGACTAGAAATATCTATCTATACACAAGCAAGGCAACTAAGTCTATATCATATCTGTGGAGCTCAATGATTAACCCCGACACAAAACTGGCTGCCGTGGGTTCTTCATTTGTTGTTGTTGTTATTATTATTACTATCAATAGTATTTAGTACCCTTATTGTAAGGTTCCATCGCATGCGATTTAACAATAATAGTCTAAAAACTAATTTATGTATACTGTTCAAGGTGTGTGATTGTATATTTTTTTATAGTCGTATTTATTTACTCTTTTACTTTTTTTCTTCATTCAAATCGAAAAAAAAACTGGGTAGTTTTCATTCTACGCACAGAAGAGAAGAAGGAGAAGGAGAAAACAATGGCCTTATTTACGTAATCGGTTCTTCATAAAGTTCAATGCAGAGCCTGCCTTAAACCATTCAATCTGTTGTTCGTTCATTGAATGATTCAATGTAATATTAATCTTCTTTCCGTCCGTCTTCTTAATTACAGCTTCAACAGGTTTTCCGGGAGTTAGGGAAGCCAAGCCTGTGAGAGAGATGCGGTCAGTTGGGGAAATCTTGTCGTAGTCTGATGGGTTGGCAAAAGTCAGGGGAAGCAGTCCTTGTTTCTTCAAGTTGGTCTCATGGATACGGGCGAAAGATTTGGTAATGATGGCACGTCCACCCAAGTGTCTAGAGGGAAATAATTCGGCCCATCAACCGATTTTCTCTCACAAATTCCCACTCAGCTCACATACACACTCTCAGCTTAATTGAATACTTATGGCGTACGTTACCTTGGTTCCAGAGCGGCATGCTCTCGGCTAGATCCTTCACCGTAATTTTCATCTCCGACAGCTACCCAGCCAAGACCCTTGCTCTTGTAATGACGAGCAACCTCAGGAACAGTTCCCACATCACCTGTTAGCTGGTTCTTCAGCTTATTAGCCTCTCCATTATCACTATTAATGGCTCTGTGGGAAAGATTAAAAAGCAATTCATCAGATTTCAAATGCGTCACACACACGCCAGCCAGCTCTCAGTTACGTGGGCTTATGAAACAAACGGAGCCTTACCCAATGAACATATTATTGGAGATATTGTCAAGATGACCACGATACTTCAACCATGGGCCAGCGGCTGAAATGTGATCAGTGGTACACTTTCCTTGGATTTTAATTAAAACAATAAGATCTTCCAAGTCTTTGCCATCCCAAGCATTGAAGGGTTCCAACAGCTGGAGACGCTGAGAGGTGGGAGCGACATCAACTTGTACGGCGCTCCCATCCTTCCTTGGTGGAGCATAGGTATCCTGGCCGGGGTCGAATCCACGGGCTGGGAGCTCGTCGCCATGTGGTGCAGACAGCAGAACTTCCTCGCCATTGGGAGCCCTAAAAGAGATTCGAAATAAAATCATAAGCTACCCGACAACGCTTCATAGATCGTCACCTCTTCGGCTCTTACTTCAGTTTCTGTGTTCTCGGGTCAAAGTCCAATGTGCCAGCAAGGGCCAAAGCTGCGGTTAGCTCAGGTGATGTGACAAAAGCATGAGTAGCTGGGTTAGCATCATTCCTTCCAGTGAAATTTCTGTTGTAGCTGCTCACAATGGTATTCTTTTCTCCCTTCTTGACATCAGCACGAGCCCATTGACCAATGCAAGGACCACAGGCATTGGCGAGGACAGTACCACCGAATTCACGCAAAACTTGGGCGATACCATCTCGCTCAATAGTGGCGCGGATCTGCTCGGAGCCAGGAGTGACCTGGAAGTCACATTTGGATTTCAATCCGTGCTTCATTGCTTCCTTGGCAATGCTGGCTACTCTGGACATGTCTTCGTAGGATGAGTTGGTACAAGAGCCGATGAGTGCGACTTTTACGTCCATTGGCCAGCCGGCTTTCTTAGCACTGCAATGTGTGAACATCAGGAATTACTCCTCCATGTTTACATCACTAAAATTCCCAGAATTTTACATACTTTTCGCCAAGCTTTCCAATAGGATGGGCAAGATCCGGGGTGAAGGGTCCATTGACATGGGGCTCCAGTTCATCCAGGTTGATTTCAACCACTCGGTCGTAAGATGCACCCTCATCAGGTGTTAGAAGGTTAACATATTTGTCAGCTTCCTTGGCAATGTCTCCGCGAAGAGTTGCCTGCAAGTACTTCCTCATTCGTGATCCATATGGGAAAACGGAAGTAGTAGCTCCGATTTCAGCACCCATGTTACAAATTGTGGCCATACCGGTACAGCTAATTGACTCGACACCAGGTCCAGTGTATTCAACAATAGCTCCAGTACCACCTGATCATCATATTCATGATCAGCACAGTTGATACTCAAATTTAAACTGAAGGACTACATTAATACAAATTCTACATTACCCTTCACAGTAAGAATGCCAGCAACCTTAAGGATAACATCCTTCGGGCTGGTCCAGCCGTTAAGCTTTCCAGTTAACTTGACTCCAATAACATTTGGGCATTTCAGTTCCCAAGGAATGTCAGCCATGACATCAACAGCATCAGCACCACCAACACCAATGCAAAGACCACCAAGGCCTCCTCCATTGGGAGTGTGAGAGTCCGTACCGATCATAAGAAGGCCAGGGAAAGCGTAGTTTTCCAGAATAATTTGATGAATAATACCAGAGCCGGGCTTCCAGAATCCAACTCCATATTTCTGTCCAGCGGAAGCCAAGAAATTGTATACTTCCTTGTTAGTTTCAACAGCTCGAGCCAAATCCTGCACTCCGCCGACTTTGGCTTCAATTAAATGGTCACAATGAATTGTGGAAGGTACAGCAACACGAGGAAGTCCTGATGAGATGAACTGCAACATAGCCATCTGAGCCGTGGCATCTTGCATAGCTACACGGTCAGGACGGAGTCGCAAATAACTAACTCCTCTCTTGATTTCTTGGGCTACAAAGCAGAAAAAAAAACTCGTCAGCATATCTGTAACATTTCCCATTCATCAATAATATTTGCTGAGTTATCAAGCAGCTGTTGACAAAAACAAGTCAACATCCATACACTGAGGTTGGTCAAGATGTGCATAAAGGATTTTTTCGGACAAGGTCAAAGGTCGGTTCAGCCTCTTCTTCACCACTTCCAAGTTCTTTGTTAAAGTTTCATACGGGAGCGGAGACCCTGGGTCAAACTTTGACATAGCAGTGGACATGTGACATTTTTTACTCGCCAGCTGATGGCGAAGGTTAGTTAGGGAGCGCGGTGCCTGCAAAAAAAAGCATAATTATCACCATACATGTGTAGCCCAGAATCCTACATATTCTTCGTGTACATTTGTATGTCTATGAAGGTCTCAAGACCTTAAAATAGCTCTACTCTCCCAAACCCAAAGCCATTATGCACTGCATACTTCACATCACCTTGGGCTATGGCTAATGTCCTTCCAAAAAATCCTCCATTTAACCTCTCAAATTCAACAAATAAATCCCACATTACGCACCCATTCATTCAATTAGAAAAAAAACCCGTACAAACAAATCAAAAAGATTCGAGCTGGAAAAAAATACTGCGGCACATAATAAATCATCATCATCTCTCTTTTTGTATACATCATTAACATTACAAGTGCCGCACACGCAAACTAACGGCACAACTACAATGAATCTTACACCGCATCTAAAAAAAGGGTTCAAGGTGCACTTTTTTTTATCTGCTTTCATATGCAAAAACTACGCATTTGCGGTTACAATGAGATTAAATATTAGGGGTCACAATGGACGTATTTCAGGCTACAATGCCCACATTTTTTTTACATAATAAATTTTAACGTCTATAGTATTTATACTTACGGCTGCGATTTTATAAAGCATCTTGAAGACGTATTATTGACCCGGTTCAGAATATTTTCAAATGATTCAAGGGACACAAAAAGGCTTCACTGTACAAACAATAAGACACACACGCAATAATTAATTATCACGTGCACGAGCTCCTCCACCAACTTTAGGAGACGAGTGTTTGTTGGGAGAGTTAGCAGAATTATTATCCCTCACCTCCTTCCTTTTAGTCCAATATAATCTCTATTTTCATCGATGCCTTTTCGTCTTTACTATGAGCGTGTGTGTGAACGAGGAAAAATGTCTATAGTCCAAGTGTATAGTCAATTAAAGCTGTTATACGAGGGAGTTCTGAGCTCCCATTATTTCCAGTCAGTAGTACAGAGATTCAAAGTCCTCGGAAATCATCGGGGATCATATGACTAGAATGTCTTCGTGTTCGGCCTGCTCGTCAAGATGGCACAATGGGTTCTGGGTGCTTGGATGTAACTTGGATGAGTAGCCAAGTCTAATATTTCTTGGGGCATCTTCAAATGGTAATTATATATATTCACTTCACTTGACACTCATGCTCTAACCACAATCCAAAGCTGAGATTTTAATGGCCATAATTAATTCAGCTGCATTTTGCAAAGCAACTTGAATGTCTGCAGCTGCAGCTGCAGATCATACTTGAGAATTTTACTACTGGAATCTGGAATAACTGGAACAAGTTTACGATTGTCCGTCCGATCTCCCTTCCCTAACTAGTTTAGGCGCTGTGTCAAAGTCTTTGCACCTTGCCTGATTTCATTTAAATTTCCCCTAACTGTTTACATCTCTGCTAACTAAGCAGTAACCATGAAATTTTCGTCAGACCTTAACGCGAAAAAAATATATTGAGGAAGCTTGGGAAGTACTTTGGCTTTCCGTAGCTATTCCGCAATAAGTAAATAAATGCAAAAGTATACTTTATAGCAACTCAAAATTCATTTCATTTCTGGCCATTTGTGGATGTAAGATTCTTCATCAACTTTTATAAGAAGAGACTTAATGATAATGGAGATAAAGCCTTTTGTCATGGCCCAATGCTTGCCGGAATTCCTTTGAACTTTGTGTGTCTCGCAGGGAAGTGACGTGCCATTTAGGGAGCAAATAGTTGGGATATCTATCTTGACTGGATTGTATTAATCTGGTGAGACTATACGGTCAAATTTCCAGGTCCGTACTTAAAACTCCTCCAAGGATTTTTACAAATTATAGGGACGCTTACATCATGCGAACTTGGTATGGAAGCTGAACTCCTGTCCCTGTGTCATGTCAACTCATCCATCGATCACTTTGATAAGGCACGTTGTTCATGACTTCCCAGGAGTACTTTAAAATGTTTGAGTGTAATCAATGGAATTCTTATTGCATATTTGGGTATTCCTCTGGAGGGGGTTGGCGTCTAGTTTGTGCACAAAGAGTAAGAGTACACCACACCATGCCATTCTGTGTGCAGCAAAGGAACTCGATCTTTCTGAACTTTAGAATCTGTTGCTCTTGAACCCGCATTGTTTAACTCTTCGTTAATTAATTTCAAATTTGAGTTGTATTAACTGTTATAACGCCTATAACTGAAATTTTAGAGTGCTATACCCGGGCGAACAAACGGCTGCCCAAAAATATACTAAACAGCGTGTATAGAGAAATTTGAGGGATCTGTTTATACGTGATTTCCGGCTGACAATGCTAAAGATGAGAATAATAAAAATTGTCATAGAAAAAGGAGATGAGACGAATGCCAACTCTATGCATAAGAAAATTTGGCACGTAAT
>JAQIWI010000334.1:0-38027 GCA_034698825.1 Deuterosminthurus bicinctus | reverse complement strand
GAGAGCTACGAGACAGTTGGAGTTCACGTTGTTGGAGAGAGACAGAAATCAGGAGTTTTCATTTTCAAGAAAAAAAATGCATTCGCGAAGTTTGTAAAGCGTTGGATCTTCGCATGGGGGCCCCTGAACAATGGTTTGCCCTTCATTTACTTGGCCACCCCGGTTGGGTATGTCATGTCTGATAAAATTTTAGCTGATAGAAGTTGTTTTCAAATTTTTGTATCACCATGGTGATATCAGGAGTAAACGTCCCCGGCCATTATTGCACCCTCGATGTGGTCTTCAGAGGATTTTTTCCAGCATGGTCACCCTCGTCTCCGTCGCCTCTCCAGTACTAGCTATATTCATTGCTGTTTCTGGTGACCATACGGCTGACTTTGTGTTCTTGGCATTCGACGTAATTTATTGGCTTCACATCCTTCTGCAATTTTTCACGCCTTTCAGCACCCTGGGCGGGTTCTACTGCAAAGAGTTCCCCCGCATTGCTTTTAGGTAAAATTTTATCTTGAAAATTGGCACTATGCTAATATTTCTGTTAATAGATATGTGTCTACATGGTCACGTTTTTGGTTGGACGTCGTATCCTCTCTTCCCATTGGATTGGTCGTGCAATATGCCCTTCGAAGTGAGACGTATGCTGGCTACCTTAATCTCCTAAGAACTTTGCGTTTGGTGAGAACGCATGACTTCTACAAGTATTCTCGAGTGTTACATGATTTCATGCCTGTACGAACTGCAGGTTCACTACTTCCGCACGTTAGATGAGAGTTTAGAGCAAATCACTGTGACAACATTTGGACACAGCGTTCTCAATTCCGTCACTTGGTTCTGTCTTATGGCTCATGTGTTGGCATGCAGTTTTTACTTGGAATCGCCTTGTGGAAGTCTTCAACATTTATCCAGTGACGAATATTGTTTCCGACCAGGAACATGGACCTCTGCATGTAAGCTATTTTTACCTCACAAGCTGCAGATTATTCAAGGTCAACAAAATAACTCCTAAATGTAGTTGTCTACGACTTTTTCGACGATAAACCGACTGCTGAGGATTTGAAACCTTGGCGATGGTATGTAAGGTCACTTTACTGGGTCATTGCTACGTTGATCACTGCGGGCTTCGGTGATATTGTTCCCGTAAGCTTAGAGGAAGTGGTAATATGCATTATTTGCATGCTTTGTGGAGCCTTTCTTCTCGGGATCATTCTAGGGCAACTTACTCATGGGATCACATCATTGAATAGGTTCTGGAGAAAATATCTATATCAGCTGCGTGTCGACGTTGTAAGTATATCAATGGCATAAACGTTTTATTGAATACTTTTTAATTTCAATGTTGTGATTAATAGCAATATTTGGGGAGTTTGGGACTGAGTGTGCATCGGCAGGAAGCTGTGAAAGAGTGGTTTCTTCTCAGATGGCATTATTCACGAGGATGCACGTACGCTAGAGCTTTATCAGTCCTCCCTCTATGTTTCCGAAATTACGTCAGCCTCGCTCTGTACAATGATGTTCTGTCAAAAGTACGCTCCTTTCGATTTGCATCGATATAATAGTTATAAGTTGATTAGCCATAAACAACTGTCCTTGTTTACAGGTACCTCTATTTCAAGATCTTGACATCAGATTCTTTACCATGCTAGCATCATTTCTAGAACACGAGGTGTATCTACCTGGTCAAGTGATCGCTCATGAAGGGGACAAAGCAAATTACCTATTCATTCTAGCCACAGGCTTAGTTTCGGGCCATACGCTAAGTAAGAATGGTAACCTGAAGCTAATACGCTGGTACAACGACGGTTGTGTATTCGGCCGCTTACCAATCTTATTCTACAACCACACATACACCAAGACATATCGAGCCGAAGTAGTCTCAGAAGTACTTACGGTCTCCAAACAATCCGTTTTCTATCTCTGTCGCTTTTTCAAAATATTTGCTAAAAATTTGCAAGAGTTGATTGAAGACTTTTATGATCCTTCCCTTGGAACTGACACGATTTTCACACCTGAAGTCAATCCAAATGTTAGGAATGCATACACACAAGCGCCAGCAAATAACTCTAATGTCCATAAAACTTGGTCCCAAATACCACATCGCAAGAGGAAGAGAGTCACGTTTATTGGACAGCTGAAAATAAAACATCAAAAAAGGAGTCATGGTAGTGCTGCGCATCTAGTGGAACCAGTAAAGCAAGCCAAGATCGAAGCTGCCATGGATGCTCGTATGCAGAAGCAATTCACTGTTTATGACAGTTTGAAAGGAAGCAGGAGATCTTCTAGGGATCCCAGTATTAATTCAGCAATACGTTGACAAAGATTATGTGAATTAATTGCTTTGTCGAGAATCCATTTCTGCTGGCGTAGTATTTACTGATGAGAGTTGTGGTTAGTGAAATGATATAAATACACTTACGTGATGAAAGTTAAAATTATAAGTGAAGGGAATTTCCTATAATTACAAGTATCACTTATCATTGGTAAGTTATCTTCTGACCCGCAGTCCAATCCCAGTGATCACGGCACTGACTTTGTACCTTCGCATACGAAATCTTCCCGTCCGAATAATTCCAACGAGCCACTCCAGCCCAACCACAATAGATGATCCACCCATCATAGCTAAGTAGGTGCCAAACACAAGCCACATATTTGAGTCATTCAAAGACAGACGAAAAAAGGATCCATTTTCATCCCAACTCGAAGTCGTTGGAAAACCACTACCGTTCTGGTGCTTCGTTTTCCAAAGCTTCACGAGACCACCAGCCAAACCTGCTCCCACGTGACGTTTAATCATAACATTGAACATCCTTGCATTCAATCCTGCATTGATGCAAAAATGACTCGACCCGTCCGTGTACGCCGACCAGTCATACTGGTAGACGAACTTGTTACCAGTTGGATTTCTATCCATGTAGTGTTGAATGACATCCCAATACATCCGATACACATCGTTAGTAGTGACCAAGGCGGTATGAGGACGAGTTAGCTCGTCTTTCACAAAATCTTCAATGTCGTCCTGAGAAAAGAAATTCATTCTCAACTGTACCCGAGTGTACATGTTTGCCATCTTTATCGCTTGCAATACTGTACAGAGCGGTTCCAACAGGATATCATCGTCAGCAGCTCTGCAAATATATTCTGTTTGGTAGTTCAGTGCAAAATATCCAGAGAAATCGTTAGTCATCATCATCATCTCCTCAAGTACATCAAGTGAATGTCTGTGGACTGGTAAGAAAATCTCGAATTCATGGAGGTCTTTCAAACTGTGCAAACTTGTACGGTAGTACTTTCTTATTGGACGGTTGGACTTGGTGAAAGCTTCCTTGTAGAGATGTCGAAGTACAATCGATCCTAGTAACCACATACAGATGAGTATCCGTAAGGACTGCTTACGATTCTTCATCACCGACCGAGGTTCTGTGGACTTATCTCGCTGGCCAATCAGAATCCTCCATAACCAAATGAAGTTTCCCACAGTACGCATGAGAACTCCACCAGGATGATTCTTTTTCGAGAGCAGATTCACGATCACCATTAGAGTAAAGAAGGACATGAAAATCATGGTCCATACTTTCATCGAAAATGGAATTGTGAACGTCAGGATTAGTTCAAGATCAAAGTATAGGGTTGAGGATTCAGTGACATCCTGCGACGTTATGAATACGACGAACTTGCGGGCAGTGCTTTCCATGGGTATGAAAAGCGAATTACTGAGGCAGTCGGTAGTAATCCCGACCGGTATCGGAGCCCCAGTTCGATGGCTTTTACCCTGTTTTTCATGGCTTATCAAACTCATAACAATATCCTCATTCTTTGCACTGCAATATGGATATCGCTCACTGCTACAGCCTTTTGAGCTTGTGATGGGGATGTGTCCCTCCAATTCCCATTTGAAATTCTCTTTTAAAGCCTCGTCCATAGTCGTTTCAGTACTCTTTAGCAAGTTAGACGAAATATTTACATCATAAAGGATCTGCGTTGTATGAGGAGAGAGATAGGAGCCTTTGACGATACCGTCCGTTCCGAATTCCAATAAGATTATGTACCCAATTGTCATGCGCTGCCAAGATGAATAGACATTAAGGTTCCCCAGCTCGAAGGACGTATGTACCAGGTTGATGAATAACGCGTTGAACCTTGTAATGTGGGCTTTCGTAAGGATTCTAGCCAAGTGACCTTTCAAAGCTCCAATTCTTACCTTCATATCCCTGTGCATGGTGATGGAGGCAACGCAAGTAACTTTTGAGAACAATTTTTGAATAGTTACGGATTGCTCATAGGGGCCATAATTTGGCATTACTTCCTCAGCACTAGTGATCACAAGTAGAGGTTGTGTGCTGCCTGATTGCACTGTTAAGTATCTCATTATCATGTGACCAGTAATGGCAACCGTGCAGGAATTCCTGTATTCTGCAATGTCCTCGATTATTTCCTCTAGCTGCTTCTCCAGCCGATGGCATCTCATGATCAGTGGGATGTGACAGAGACTGAGCACTGCAAGGGACGTTACCAAGGTTATAATGGAGAACCACATTGTTGGAAGGGAATCTAACGTTTGACACTGAATTGAAGACCTACAAAGTTGTAACCTACAAAGTTTTGACGCAACTCTTCAACTCCCCATTCCTTTAATATGAACTTCTTCCTTGTTTGACTTTGTTTTTAAAGCTCGTATATGCGTGCACGAGTTAGCATATTGATTTGGTTTGCTCTCACGAAAGTCCCTCGGGAGATACTACAAGGAAAACCTACCATAGTGCTTTCAGAAGCCTTGTATGCATTGAAAAATCCCTTTCACTATGAAAATATCGATGTCCCTTTGATAAAATATTTGCTTTCAATTCATTATTAGCTCAACATGACATCTAGATTGTTTTCCTTTGAAAGACTATCTGGACTGACTAGCAGATATCGGCACTTAGCCAAATAGTAATGCGACCTTCTGCATATATAAAAGCTCAGCAGTGATTAATGCTGTTGCTTAGTTACACACTTGAGCAACAAGTAAATGCGTATTAACACCTCAAACAGTGAAATAGAACTGTGCTTATCATGCATTCAACTTTCATTCCACGACTGGCAATGTTTCCGGCAATGTTCTCGTATCCAAACGCATAAATGACGGAAGTAACAAGTGAGGGAGGATGGAAATGAAGCACATTCAGCTCTTATCAATGGCCATCCACGAGCCGACTGCCATTGTGCTTTACACAAATTAACACGTAGGATAAGAAAAGAAGAGTAAACTTCAAGGTAAAAAGTAGCCACTTCGTTAAGACTGCATAAGCTGCAAGCTAACAGCTCATCCCTATTCCCCTCTAAGGTTATGCCACACAACTCTAAAAATGGAGCTAAATATTAATAACTTAAAATCCCCGAGGTACAAGGGATAATGTGGTTCCACTGGGCTGAATTATTGTGGTATAACTCAAATGACGTTGTTATAAGAGAAGGATGAGCAAGGCATACTGAGAGTACAACCGCTTCTTCTGAAGACATGAAGCAAGACCGAAGTCAGGAGTTGGGGTGATTGTCCTGGCCTGGGGGTGATCACCGGACCATTCGCCCGTAAGTATTCTATGTAGGATGAGTACGTACTACCTGCTCAGATTTTTACCTGCCACTATTTACACTCAGTTCAAGCCACTGTAAGTGACTGTAAATTCCTTCAACCTTTCAGTTTGCATTGAAAAATACAGCAGGGAGATCCTTCTAACCATTAACTGCCCATTTGTCCACGTCGGCTAATCCCTAGTGTCGCCTGGCTTGTGAGTGCTAACTACATTTCCCTCACACATTCATATATTATAATTAGTTTCTTTTTATAAAAAAAACTAAATTGGCATCTTAATTGCTATTGTACCTCAGCTCCGCTGTCTGTCATTGCACTCTTTAGACATTCACATTTCCATACATCTGCTCCGCACAATCAACAACAGACTTGTAGCTTTTAAACTGTCATTCTTCCCACAGGTCTCACACTCAAGGTTACTCACAATAACCAGTGCTCTGTCGATTGAATTGGATTTACAGGTGAAATTATATACTTTTACTTTAAGAACATTTTTGTGGTAAAAATTGTGCTTATTCCCCCCTGAACTTCTGTAGCAGATCTCGTGAAGACGCAGCGTTTTGCGGTTCCAACTGCAAACACCATGGGGACAGTGAGTCAACTGCTTTGCGTGACACTGTTAGTGTCTACTTTTAGTTTAGGTCAGTCCCAAGAGGCTGAATTTGCCAACGTGCTCAAGAATTTACTTCAGGGTCAAGATCAACTTCAGATGATTCAAAGTAAGTTACAAAATGGCTAACTTTCTTCCATTTTGCAGTTTTTCACTCACACGTTTCTCCATCATTTCAGATATCTTCTCAGCCCTTCCAGTAGAACTTAGAGATAAACTAACCAAGGACTTGTTTGCAAATGCTGGAAACATTGGACCGGAAATGCTGGCTAACGTAATGCCTTATTTACAACAGTTTGTTATGGCTAATATGCAAAGTACGTAAAAGGAACCATTTTTTGAGATTTTATTGGTTGCTGTAGTGTAACTCATTAATGCCAATTTATTCCTGCAGAGCCTCAGCAAGCCTTACCTGCTGATAACCAAAATGATGGCGTCGAGAACATGAATCTTGACTATAAAGATGAGGCCGGCAAAAAGAAACGCCAAGATCAATCATCCGGAGGCTTTGACTTCGGTGCAATTGGCTCCATACTTGGAAATTTAGTGAGTAGCAACCCTCAGATGCTCATGGATGTCATGTCCAACTTGGTTCAAGGTGGAAATGGGCAAGGACTGTCCTTCGACTCCATTGCAAGCATGCTGACAAACCAATTGGATGTGGATACAATAATGAATCTCGCACAATCCTTTGGTCTTGTTGGAGGTGCCGACAGCAATAATGACAGAAGGCGTGGTGAAGGAGATGCTCCAAAGGTGATGACGACGGAAAATGACACTTGCTGAAACGTTGATAATTAATGCAAATGGTTTGTTCATGCAGAAAGGAGGAGGAATTGCGGACATGCTGAAGATCAATGAGCTGTTGAAATCATGGAATGAGTTTGCCAGCTCACCCTTTGGAAAGAAAGTGAACCGTGTGCTTCCTAGACTACTCAAATCTGAAACTTTGCCCGACGCCTTGAGGATTTTGGAGAAGGAGACTTCCTTCAGATTTGACTTGATCCTCCGCCAGCTGCAAGATCCTCATATCCGCTCCATGTTGGTGGCCCAGACTGTGAAGCCAATTGGGCAATTCTTTGAGTCCATTACCATTCCAGATGACTTCAAGGAAGTTATGTCCAAGGCGGATGACTTGCTAAATAAAAAACTTGGACTCGGCGTCAAGGTGAAGGAATACATCGAGCCGATCTTTACTTACATCCGGGACACATTCCACATCACACGGGAATCTCTGCTGGACTTCAAGGCCAAGGATATTGAGAAGATTGCAACGGACGTGCTCAACAATGAGATCCTCTCGCCCCTCAGCAAGGTTTGGGATGCTCATGAGAAGGCAAGGAAGAACTCTGGATGTGCTTCCTTCATCTACTGCCAGCTCAATCATAATTTCTACAATGAAAACTTTATTAGAAGAAATGTTATTAAGACTTCTAGCATTATCTCTGCCTTCCAAGCTTCTGCTGCCATGAAGCGTGACGCCTTCTCCCAGCTTTATGAAGGTGCATACAAGGGGGCTGAAGGTTACGATTGCACGGTGAGTTACAATCTTAACTAATATCTCTCTTCCGGTCCAACTTGGACACTGACACTTATTTGCAAATTTTTTGCAGCACGGAGTCAACACGCGATGCTTGGATCTGATGGACACTGCCCCACACAATGAGTTATAAGCGCCAAGTTAGTACGTCTGCAGGGATGTCAATAACGAAAATTATGCCTCAAACTCCTCTAGTGGACGTATAAGTTTACAATAATAATGAGTTAATTGATATTTAACAGCGCAGTAACCATGCAAATGTATGTGATAAACCAGCAGGCGGGTTTAAAAGTCCAATTATTGTTGTTGTGATGCTACTGTAAAAACTTTTGTATTTGCTGTGAGAGAATGTCATTTGTTTAGTATATGCTCAAAAAACTGTATATTTAAGATGCATTTATGAATAAAAGTTACAGATAATAGGGCGAAAACACAAACGCAACTATTATTCAATTCTGGGCTTTATTCTGCACCATCGTTAGAACATCAAGTTGAATCTCCCATTGATGAATACAGAACAGAATAAAAATTAACTCTGTAACCGAAGATTTAAGCCGTAGCCTTCTCAGCCTCCAACTGCTTGATGTAAGCAGCCTTGCGCTGGGACACGTGCTGCTTGCGAACCTTCCCTGTAAGCTTCTTAAGGTTCCATCTCTTCTGCACGGTCTTGGAGGCGTCCTTGGTCTTCTTAACGGATTCAGGGTTAGCTCGGATAGCGGCGTGGGTCTTCTTGATCACGGATTCCAGCTGAGGATTATATCACATTGTAAATTTTAGATCATCACAGCGCAGTATACCAACCACATTATCGCTCACACTCAGCTACTTCCAAGCAGATGACGATTTATTCAAATTAATCATAAGCCTTACGTTGTCAGCGCCGATGCCTTCACGGATGAATCGGGAGAATTGCCTCTTGAAAGCGGACTCGTCTTCCTCAAGGAGTTTTCGCATGTATTCAGCGACGTGGAGACCGAGAATGTGTTGACGGTGGACATCAGCATTCAACTCCTTGGCTTCAGTATCCCAGCCAGGGAATCGCTTCTCGCTAAAAATGTTATTTACAGTTAGTAACTCGTACTGTTTTAATCTGGAATGAGGATGCAGAAACGAATAACCTCACCTGTGGGGGATATCGAGGCCACCATCCACGGCACCCTTGAGGGCACCGAAGACACGGGCTCCGGTGGTGGTACGGTAAAGACCGATGTCAAGCACGGCACGGAATGCTTTGGGCTGTCCATCCACGCACTCAACGCAGTAGTACTCTCCGTTCACATCGGTCTGACCCTCGTAGATAGAGTCCAAGCCCAACTTTTTCAAAATCTGAATATGGAAATCCGCAAATTAGCCTTATGCAAACTCCTTGCAAGTTTAACCCACAACTTTTCCTGTCATAAACACTTACACGACGGGCAAGGAGAAGACCAGTGCAGTAAGCAGCGGCATAGTTGGTCAAACCAACTTTGAGTCCGTAGCGTGGCAATTCATGACTGTAGGCAGCAGCAACAACCACGTCTCCTTCAATACGGGCGTAAGCGATCTGCAAAATTATCATCAGATTAAAAATCCATGTCCCCATAGTAACAACTAACCAAAGTGTCTCATAAACACCAGCTATAAATGTACCTGAGTGGTGATGTCCTTGTTGGAGAAACGGACAATGATCCTGTACTTGGGCGTATTATATTTATTCTTGTCCTGGACAATCAAACGCTTACGAGCATAGTAGTCCGTACGTCCCTCACGCCTCCTCTTGTACTTGACCTGGAAGCGCTTGAAGTAAGCCTTGTTCTTCACAACTTTGACGAAACCCTAGAAAGTGACAAGAACATTTCAATTAACTTTTATTCCCACCAATTCCAATTCTTTCACTTTCCCTACGGATAAAACCGAAACATTTCAACACCTGATTTAATTGCAATTCCCTCGTTCACTATACACTTTAACCCAGCTCTAATCTAAAAATCACACGTTAAAATGTTCAAATTATTGTTCAAATACCCATATGCTCCATGCCACATTTTAGGTATGTACATATAATGTAAGCAAATGGAGAATTTCTTTGAACGGCACAGTGCCGGGGTCGACCCGACTAAATCATTGGAAATAGTGCTCTTAGGAAATTGTAATTGTTTGTAGTATAAATCGCAGGGGATACAGTGATACTTAATAGAACTTACCATTATGAATTTTAGTCCTTAAGATAACTATTTCCCTTCAAAATTCTGGATTAACTTCCAGCTAAATCAACTGGCCACGAGGGCTGCGAGGAGACTGACTGAGCGGTGCGGCGTGAGGGCATGAGTCCTACGGCACTCGTCAGGTGGTGCCTGTCAATTGGGCTCGGTTTTTGAGGCTCAAGTTGCATTTGACTCCAGTAGAAAGCACTCAATGCCTTTAATTTTGATGAGAGGCTGGCATGCGAAATTGCATTGTAGACCACAAGTCTTTTGACCATATGATACTGACGAGATGATGATGATGACGACAAAAATAATGAATAATGACAACGAGGATGTTTGAAAACAATCAGCTCGTATAATTGACTAAAGTTGATAATTTACTAACTGAATATTCCACAGGCTTCTCATAAAAATGCAAATCGTGAAACCTAAAATCAATGCAAAGCTGGAAACTCATCAGCTATGTCAAGGCTAAAGACGCATTGTAAATCGCCGACCATATTCGCAATCACTATGTCCGCCCATGCTAGAGTTTCGGTGATCAAGTAGGGGCCTTTATTCTCCAGGAGTTGATTGAGTTTGCTGAGGTACTTCTCCTTGACAGTGACCATTGCGTTCTTCAATAGTTGAGGTCTCAAAGATTCATCTTTTTCAAAGAATGCCTGGCGGAGGGCTAAGTGAGAAGAGGAAAGTTAGACGGGAGGCTTTTCCTGTAGCTCTTATAATTTTTAGTTTAATACCCATCTGAATATCAACGGCAACGTCAGCAATCTGATCTACTTTAGCCGACTCCAAGTCATCTTTCCCTGCGAGATTATACTTTCGTCCTAGAAAGCGCAGGATAGTGTAGGACTGGTTGAGTTTGTGTCCGTTGAACTCAAGTAGAGGGACTTGGCCAAATGTACATTCTTCATATGAGCAAGAAACATAATTAAAGATTTGAAGGAGAAAGTGAGCGGACTGTGGATAAAAAAATATTACTTGACTTTATCTCAGCAGGTAACGGCGTTCCTGGAGCTGGAGCAGGAACACGGATGTCGTTCCAGTTTGCACCGACGTGAGATAAAAGCAGTCGAATGGGCTCGCCTAGTGCACGGGCGTCAAAGTATGTTAGTACATATTCGTACTCAGCCATAGTTATCTAATTATAGCCGTGTCGATACAGTTTATGCTTTTCAGGTGGTCTGGAAGGCTTGATGTTGTTTGTATACTAACACCGACAGCGATCAGAGATGAACTGAACGGACAGTCAATAAAATCATTGTCAAGTTGCACTGTGCAAGTGCTTTGTTGAAACACTTCAATTTATTAGTCCCAAGGTCATATCACTCCACTCAGCCCCTCTTGTCATCCTTTGATGTTACTCCAAGACAGGACAGGACACAAATATAGTAAGGTTCAGTTTCCACCATCAAACCAAATCTATGAACTATACTACTTTAAATAAAAATTTAAAACGGCGTCTCAGGTCGCTTAGCAACCCACTCCTTGATACCTTTAGCATTGAAAATCGTCTCGTTATGTTTCTTCAATGCGGGCAAGTCATCCAGGAGTTGAATATTGAAAACGCGTTGCATATTGTCAAGGGCGTGAGCAATAGAAATGTCAGCCCATGTCAAAGTGTCCATCGCCAGGTATCCGCCTTCATTCTTCTCTGCAAGAGAATTCAGTTTTGACAGGTACTTGCTCTTGACATTTTCAACGGCAGTCTTAAGCATTTCAGGCTTCTTAGCTTCGTCCTTTTCAAACATCACTGGTCGGAAGGCTGTTAAAAGTATTCCGAATTTCAAAAAAGCAATATTTATAATGAATATGAAAGGCACTACTGTTTTACCCATCATGATGTCAACTGAAGCATCACCAATCTGATCTATTTGAGCCGACTCGAAATCATCTTTGCCGGCGAGGTCGTATTTTCGTCCCAAATAGCGCATTATAGTTAAAGACTGATTGAGTTTCTGGCCATTGAACTCAAGCAAGGGAACTTGACCGAAGGTACAACCTGTAGAAGCCAAGTTTATGGATTTTAAGAGTCAAAATATTCGGAGGTGAATGGACATTACGTGATTTAATATCATCCGGCAGGGGTGTTCCGGGTCCTCCAGTGATGCGTGTATCTTTCCAGTCAGCACCGACATGAGACAAAAGTAGCCGAATAGGCTCTGCCAAGCCACGGGCGTTAAAGTAGGTTAGTTCATACTCAGGCATGATGAAGTAAGTAGTATTGAGTCTACTCTGCTTGGAACTTGGTTGGTAACTAAAGGTCTTCCATGTAATGATACAGTGCAGGTAAGAAGATGATAACGATAACTGAGACAAATACAAGTATGCGTCATTTGATTATATATGAAAGCCAAAAGTTAAACACCATGTGAAATCCAGACTGAAGCACTTAAATCTCATTCAAGGCTGTCATTGTCATATTGCTTTTGCTTCGGATGCTGATTTGCTGGAGGTGGAGTGGTAAAAAAAAAGAGCAATTTTGTCCACAAAAGACCAAGGTTATGCACAATACTGACTGACTACTCTACCTTCTGCCATGGTGAATATCCATCACCTAGGGCGATTAGTAAGCGTAATTACAGCTTCAGGCTGTATTCCATCCCATAAGAACAAAAAGTAGTGTGTAACTTAATGCAGACTTTTATTACAAATCCCATTCAAATCAGAATATTTTGCGTACATGCTTAAAATTGCGTCTCTTTCCTATTAGCAATATACTCCTTCACACCTTTGCTGTTGAAGATATCATCCATAAGTTTTTTAAGTGCTGGAGCATCATCCGTAAGTGTAACATTTGAGATAATGCGTTCCGAATTTTGAATAGTGTCAGCAAGAAGAATGTCGGCCCAAGTGCGGCTTTTACCAACGAGGAAGCCGCCATTTTCTCCAGCAAGCTTGTTGAATACTTTGATAAACCGACTTTTCACACGTTCGGCTGCTTCTTTCAGACCTTCAGGATTTTCTTCTCGCTTCAAATATGCATCCCTCATTGCTGGAGACATAAATTTAGGGTTTCATTTGTGTGGCCATGGAAAGTTAGGTAACATTATTATTAAAAAGTTACGAGCTCACCAACATGCATATCCCGCACTCCGTCGACCATTTCGTCAACTTTGGCAGACTCTGAGGCATCCTTTCCAGCGAGGTTATGCCGGTGAGCGATAAAACGCATGATGGCCAAATGCTGATTCAATTTCAGGCCGTCTACTTCCAGCAAAGGAAGTTGACCAAATGTGCATTCTGGACAAATAAAGCAAGAGCGAATGTATGAATTAAACTGGAGGACTATAGTTTTTCTGCTTACAGCCTTCGACTTACTTGACCTGACTTCATCTGGCATTGCACCTTTGGGGATGCGATTGTCCTTCCAATCCGCTCCAATGTAGCATAGCAAAATTCGGATGGGCTCGCCAAGGGCACGCATATCAAAGTACGTCAGCTCGTATGTAGACATCGTGCTTGTGTATTTTTACTTACGTCAGGAAAATGGTACGACAACTACACAGTGGAACTGCAGAAGACAGACTGACAGTACTCACAACAGCTTACATTCATTTTAACAACATTCGTAGTCTATTCTGTTCCATTCGGTCAATACTTTTCAAAGGCTGGTGGCAGTGCTATACTACACTATGGGAGGCAATACAGAATGAGCTCCGTAGTCAGTCGTACGAGCCAGCTAAGCAAGGCAGCAATTCAGTGTGCAATTCAACTATACTTTACCTGAATAGCCCCATACGAGCGTACGGTCGTTATATGCAATCTCGCAGGACTGATTGTGTTGATGAGTTCTCATTGAGAATTACAAACAAATTAGACACACCTATTATGTACGTACATGGACGCATGAACATTACAATCGGACATATACTACAAAAGCTACAAAATTTGGAAGCGAAGAAAAAAAAAACTTTAAATGAGAGCCAAACAAAATAATATGAGCTTGCACATGCAGACTGTGACCTTCCATTTCATGAGCCGCTTTCTTAAATTCATTTGTTCTGGATGCTGTGTGGCTACGTCATTGGAAGCTGGACAAAAAGTTTTGTGCACGAAGGATTAACTCCAAGCGGAGTTGCAACTTACAATATGTAAATATGAAATATTCTTGCGTATACGGGCCACATTTTTCAGTGCGTAACAGCCTTCTTTCTCATGCGCATTAATAAAAACATACATGGTGATAGTTTGACAAGGACAACTTATAGCTTCTATATTATTCGAACTCCACATTCAAAGAACGGTGTCTGGCCTGTTCGCAATGTATTCTTTCACAGCTTCCTTGTTCAAAATATCATCAATGAGCTTCCTAAGGGCAGGAGATTCATCCGTGAGTGCAATCTCAGTCATGAATTCGGTAATGTCTACTGTGTAAGCGACGAGAATGTCAGCCCAAGTGCGACTGTTGCCAACGAGGAAACCTCCATTTTTTTCGGCCAGTTGTTCAAAGACAGCGATGAACCTGCTTTTAATATTTTTGATTGCTGCGACCATGTCCTCTGGTGTCTCTGAAAACTTCAGATGAGCATTCCGGATGTCTGCGATTGTGCAAAGAGTATGGTTTATATTTCTGGTGACATTATAGAATGATGTAAATAATTTTACCAAAAAATAAATCCCGAGCACCATCGGCCATTTCATCGACTTTAGCAGACTCAAAATCATCTTTTCCAGCTAGATTGTGCCGGCGGCCAATATACCGCATGATAGCCATGCATTGGTTCAACTGCTGCCCGTCAACTTCCAGCAAAGGAACTTCACCAAAAGTACATTCTATAGAAAAATAAGAGAACATTGATGCGTAAGCAATCTACGCAATTATTTAGATAAGGAAATCTCCGTAGTGTCATATGACGGGACTGGAGACATTAAAATTTTGCAATACGGGTCAAAGTAACACTTACTCGCCAAAATTTCATCCGGAATCGGAGTTTCGTCGATGCCCTCAAAAGGAATTCGGTTGTCTTCCCAATCTGCACCAACATAAGTTAACATGATACGGATGGGCTCAGCAACGCCACGAATATCAAAGTAAGTCAACTCGTATTTTGACATTTGCGAAGCAAGTTTCTGTGAAGAACCTTAACAGAACAAGTGCGTGAGGGTAACTGCGTTCACAGTGCTTCTCTGGATCACTGCCGTTTTCACCTACTACCTCGCAAATGTTTCCCAGTCAAAGTACAAGCATGTGCCTATCCTATT
This sequence comes from Deuterosminthurus bicinctus, assembly GCA_034698825.1. Classification (NCBI taxonomy): domain Eukaryota; kingdom Metazoa; phylum Arthropoda; class Collembola; order Symphypleona; family Bourletiellidae; genus Deuterosminthurus; species Deuterosminthurus bicinctus. The sequence goes on along the minus strand of JAQIWI010000334.1, from coordinate 22,920 downwards.
TGCTACCTCGATGTTAATTATTGTCAATGTAGAAAATAAATATTCAAGGAAAATGAAGCTAGTCGATTCAAAAGCTCGTTCCGTATTTTAATTTTTGTTTTAATATTACAGATAACAACAGACAATTTTAATTACAAGAAAATGAAAATCACGTATTTCCTGCCTATATTGCAGGTCCAGTGCTTCTCCTTGGAGGTCTACAAATGAGTCGATCGACGAAAATTTGGACTCTGATGTGCTGCCACAGTGACCTTTATTTCTCCAGCATCCCAACAATCCAAATCCTGCATTCAAAATGGAGTCACGGGCCTATTGGCAATGTACTCCTTGACATTAGTCTCACTCAAAATGTCCTTAGTTAGTTTTTTAAGTGCAGGGAAGTCATCAGTGAGAGAAATCTTGCCCATATTCTCTACATTATCGATAGTAAAGGCAGCATAAACGTCGGCCCAGGAGCGACTGTTACCAACGAGAAAGCCGCCGTTTTCGTCGGCCAGTTTGTTGAAAACTGATAAGAACTTGGTCTTGGCATTCTTTAAGACTTCATTCAACATCTCAGCCTTCTTCTGTTCGTCCGGCTCAACTAAACACTTCAGCAAGGCTGGATCTAAACAAATAAAATTTCAAATGATTAATATTGTCACTGCCATGAGCCACGTGTAACTTTGAGTTGAGGACAATAATCAGGTAAAGTTTACTGAAGTCGAAGTTTAACTTACCGTACGTGAAGTCATGAACGCCATCTGCAATCTCATCGATCTTGGCCGACTCCAAGTCATCCTTCCCTGCCAGATTGTATCTGCGACCAATATAACGCATGATCGTCAACGTTTGGTTTAATCGCTGGCCGTCCACTTCGAGCAGAGGAACTTGACCGAAGGTACATTCTAAAAGACCAAGAATTCAGATGGTTAAGTCGAGTTGACTTGAAAGAACGGATTTGTGAGGAGAGACTTACTTGCTTTAATGTCATCTGGAAGAGGTGACTGTCCAATGCCTTTGAAAGGCACACGGTTATCCTTCCAGTCTGCCCCGACGTAAGTTAGCAAAATGCGAATGGGTTCGGCCCGTCCACGGACATCAAAATAAGTCACAACGTAAAGTGGCATTGTGCTCTATGCTGAAGGATGACTCGTCGTGTGAATACTGAAACTGAGCGAGACGGACTGACCACTAAACATTATTTTCCGAGAGTTTTTGGCGAGAGCTTAAAGTAGATGCTTCAGTTTTTCATGAGTTACCAAGGACGTTAGTGTGTATACGCGCATGCATAATGATAATGACGCTTTCGGCTACACTCTCCCAACTCTAAATCAGCGAGGCGTATGAGATTAGACAATATTCAAGGCCACCGGTGTCTATTGATGTTTGGTTTTTTTCAATAAAAAAATTACATGTGAACATGAATCACCAAATGCAATTGCCACTTGTCAGCACTGAACTAAGCACGATAGTGTACAGTACGGAGATTCGCTAGCACAAATTGTCATATTTGATTTCACACATAAAATACTTTATTTTGATATAAAAATTAGTACAAGTTTTGAACATTCGTGTGTAGTTGAGCAACTTCTGATTGATGGCAACAAAAACAAAATCAATCAGAAGAATATTCAGTAGTAACATTCACACTCGGTGACTGAAGATCTCTTCGGCACTAGAAGTGGAAATGTGTGGAATGCTTGCAAAGTGACGACAATGCCCCTTGCTTTTCCCTCCAGACGTCTTAAATTGACTTGGATTTTTCCTCTACCCTAACCTGGAATGTGGAAACAAACATTAATACGATTATTTTGCTTTAATAAACTGTCGGCGTATACGAACTTTTGTGTTTTGTCTCACCTAAAATGAAATGATCCTCACCCTGATCAGATGATCCCCACTCCCACATCTCTTCCTCCTTGATGCTGACTACTTCAGGGTTAATACCTTCAGTATTCATGGTGTTTTGGTCGTCTAGCGAAGTCTGAATGTTTTGTTGTTGCTCACTGAAGGCAGTTGCGATGTCAATGGCGATCAGTTTACTCATTCCACATTCCTCACTGACGAAAGGGACTTCTTCTTCTATCAATTCTGATCCCAAATGTTGATCTAGATGCTTGTCTAGTGCTTCTCTGGTTTCATATGCTTTATCACACTGTTTGAAGGTGCACTTAAAAAGCGTTTTACCCAAATGTTCTGCCTTGTGATGAGCGAGCAATCCCTGGCTAAACGTGAATTTCTTGCCACAAAGTTTACACGGCCACGGCATTTGCTCTTTAACTTTAACTGTAAGATTTCCACAGTAATTGCGATGACATTCCAAGCGGAATTCCGACGGATAATCTTTATCGCACACTGGGCAAACGTGCTTTCTGACGTCAGATGGGGACGGCATGACTGATTGAGTTCCGTCCGTCTTCTTTGCTGGAATGGGTTCTTTACGAACGACCCGAAGAAGTTTATCTCCTACTTTTATGAGTGCATCTGATGGCGGGACGACGGCAGGGTTCTTTACATTCAATACTTTCGCCACAATCGGCGAGGATTTCGAAATAATGCAATTAGTTTGGATTTGCCCAATTCGAGGGCCTCCAGGGTGAGTGGTTGTCACAAGTTGGCTAGGAGTCGCAGTAGCCGGAACTTTGCTTGTCACTACCCGACTGACTTGAGATACTTTTGGTGGTGTGACCTTTTGTGGCACTAAAATAAGGCAGCATGTTTACAAATATCTCAACAAACATTATTTGACTCTAATTAACTTAAGTCTTACCAGCAATTCTGGCAGGAACATTCGGAACAAATCTTTTATTAACTGCATGATTGGAGATTTCATTGGGCTTCCGCTTCGTTGGCATCAGAATCTTACGAACTATAGACTCGTACAATGATGAAGTTTCATACTTTCCAAATTGCGCATCCAGCACCTCCGTAATGACACGCAGTGCTGAGCCATAACTTTGTTTCCCTTTGAAATCCACATATGCCTGGTACAAGCCGCTGAAACTGATGGAGCAGTTGTAGCACATTATCATAGGAAAATCTTGTCCATCTTGATCCAGTTTCAGCCATTTGTGCTTGAACACTTCTCCCAATCCTTCCACAACTGTTTTCCGAAATTGCCTTGCGTTCTCAGTGTAATGGAATGCTGAAATACGTGCACTACTCATGGGTGATTTGCTTAGTCCGTTTACAGGATTCTTTAGATCCCTGGCGCAATTGACACATTTCTCAGATAAAGAATCAATGTTCAGAAATCCATCAACTTCCATTGTCGACTTCAGATCTTAAGGTGTCACCTTTAGCTGAGTAAAAAATATGATGACAACCAGTTCTCGATCACGTAAAGGATTTGGTTTCTCAAAAAATTACGCTCAAACTGTTACCTACATTCCCTAGAAACAGACTGGCAACTGAGGGTCGTTCAGTCGTGTTTCGCCCTGCGATTAATTTCATAGAAGTATGAGCCATGAGAAAGGACAACAAGAAATATGAAATAACTTGAACAACATTCCATGTGTTTCCCGCGGTACTGTACGAACTCATTCCCCCTGAAGTCTCAAAAAGCAAGTTCATCTACAAGTTTGGTCTACAAGTAATCGAGCAGTTGACATTTTAGAGGTCGCCTGTATTGATCTGAATCCATATTCAGTTTAAAATTCAATAAAACATGCTAATTTTTTTCCAAAATGACCTAATTTAATTTGAATTTTCTCTCCTTGAAGCAATTAGTAACGTTTGGTAGAGCCATCTACTGTTAACTTCGTTTACCATAAAAACATCAGTAGATGGCACTACTGCTACAAAACTCCAATTCATTCGTTCCCGAAAAGGCGACGCAAGTTGAAGCAGAAACCTGTGGACATTCTTAAACAAACAAAGACCGAAACTCGAAGTACAATACGACACTGCCGATTTAACTGAAAAATATTCGAGCAAATGAACTTGCTTGAAGAAGTCTTTCACGGTTTCTTCTTGCAATTCAGTGAAACCCTTCGTAATTTCACATTGGGTGGTCCTGGTGAGGCTGGACCCGGAGTCTGGTGGATACCAGAGGGCGCTGCGCTGAAATGAATACTGGCCATACGAGTGATATGAAGCCATCTTCAAGTGCTTGAATGGTGTAGACAGTACAAAGTCATTCTTGGGTTCTTCTTTGGAGAAGATATGCAGGGTGGAAGTCAGCCACATGTCAGTGACGATCCGGTGACTTTGAAGAACTACGATCCTTACAACCTTCGGTTCAATCCAATCTATGACTGTAACATTACGCTTATGTTTCCGACCTTTTTTTGTCAGAAGCGTGAAATCCACCTTATCATAGGGCCCATGTCCTGTTATTCTTTACGACCGGGCGGCGTCGAAGTTACACATTTTGACACAATTCTCATTTCACATATCCATCGGCATTTAATCCAGAATAATGATAAACTTCACTAATTTTCACGCCGTACAAGACAATCAAAACATACAAAGGAACAGACTGTTCAAGATAATAGTTGTAATAATGTCTACAATAATGATCCTGTGAGGGGTTCTGTTTTTTATACACACACCTGCGCGGACTTAATTACACAGTAATTACCAGTAGAAGCACTACAATACATCATCCTAACTCTGTACAAGATAACCTTAATATCTTGTACACTTGTCGTATATCTGTAGAACATACGCTGAGAGCGAAATTGTATAGTTGAAAAAAATACATAAAAATATGTACAACATAATTTGTAGTAGTAAGTCAGTTGCTGTGGTCAGTTTGAAAGTTTCACTTTCTGCTTCTGCAACAAGAAGATGATGACGATGATACATCTGTTATTATTAGTAACTATTTGGCTGCGGTTCGTCTGCTAACAGGTGTGGAGTTCATCATGAGTTGAGCCAAGTCATCATCATTCAAGCCCTCCATATCCTTGCCGAACAAAGTTTGTTTCGTTGGCGACGACTGACCGTGACCATTCGACTTTGCCAGCCGGCCTGCTTTCGCATCCGTCACAATCCCCCACACTTCTATAATAAAGTCATCTGTGAAGCCGAATGACTCTAATTCTGAATTGTCCACTGCTTCAGCAAATTCCATCGTGTTCATTTTCCCTTCTGCCATCTCCCATATTTGTGTCGCTGTGTGACCAACCAAAAAAAACATAATGTGATTAGGATGACGTTTCAAGTACCACCAAGGGTTTCAATTAAGTCACATTATCTCACCCAAGTCAACATCATTAATCCCCATAAAGTTTTCAAGCAGGACATTTATCCTGTCTATGGCTGCTTGAACAAGATTGTCAGGCTGAAAAATAATACAGAACTGCATTAACTTTTGAGTTTACAGATTTCTGGTTAATGTGAGTTAAAAAGGCATTTTGCACATTGCATGCGCCCTTCACTTAAAGTGTTGCCGGTTGAAAAGAACAGGCAGGTGAGATTACTTTTAGGATAGTAGTAATCACACCGCCTTCCAAGTTGCTTTCAAGTCTACATGACGACGGAAGTACAGCATTATAAGGGGAACTGGAGCAAATACTCCACGGTTTACACCTTTCAATAATCACAAGCCTTCAGAATGCTCAGGCAGATATCATCAGTCCCAAAAGTGTTATTATTTGCATAATCCCTGCAATTGTTCTCAATCTGCCCTTTCTCGAGTCTGACTGAGTGTCTGGCCTTTGTTGGGGAATATGACAGACAATCTTCAAGATGGCAGATACATTAATTTTTCATTCTTGTTCACATTAACAATCGAGCATTGAGTTACATGTTGACACATTTTCCAGTACAAGAGGTAATAATAAAAAATGAAAATTAGGTCAGCAGAGAGAAGGATGAAGAAGGAAACTACCGGAAATGAGTGCATTTTAACTGCAGACAAAGAAGGGAAAGTGTATGCTTTTGAGTGATAACACTATACCACGGCGGTCCTATGACTTCTAGCTTGTTGTAACGTTGTTGTGTGGATGTGCAATTATAAGATTTATGACTCTCTTTTACGCTCGTCGAATTCAATTTGCAAGCAGACAAAAAATAGCATCTTCTCCTCTACTGGTTTTGTTTACAAACATACAATCAAATTATAGCTGTACAGCTCCTTCACCCACATCAGCATGCTCATCATTATTGAAAGTTACGATGGGAAATTAGTTAGAGAAAGGTGAACTGTGAAGAAGATGATTAATCATGTCGCGGCTAGCTAATTTGTACAGCCCATGCCATGGGAACTGTTTCAAGAAAGGATGTTATGCATTGAGATCAAAGTGATTACTATATGGCGTTTGTCTGTGGTTATTACCTCTTGGCTGATTTGAGCAGGGCCATCATTTCTTAGTCGCAGCGTCTCCCTCCCACTGCCCAAACTTTTCCCCACTGGCTTCTTGCGAGAGTCTTTCGGCCCGATATTTGCTGGTGTGAAAATCCAATTAGAAATGACATTAAGAACAACTAATGACGGAGGTAGGAGTGAGAGGGGAAGAGAGAGACAGTGCTTACCGAAGCCGGCTTTGAGGGGCTCTACCAGTCTCAGCTTGAATGTTGTACCTACAGGAATAGCTTTAAGATATTTGGCAACTTCGACATGTCTCCATCCGACTAGGCTTTCGTCCCCTATGCCTTCGATATGGTCTCCCACCTGCGTGCACCATATTAAGAAGGTAATTAGTCGCGACATTTCGCCAGTAGTCTTCCTCGTCGAGAAGGTTTCAAGAGGCGTACATTAATGGCCTTAATCCTGTCGATAATACTGTCTTCCTTGATTCGCTTTATGAATGCGTACCCCGTCCCATTGTCCGTTATTGTAAGACCTAGTGCTTCTTCGGATTTCTTTACTTCCACCTCCTTCTTTGAGCCTGTTTACATAGAGTTAGTCCAGGGTTTAATAACGCTAGTAGTGTATTAATGCGAAAGTATCATGTGCAAATGTGCTCACGGGAGTGTAGTTTGGGATTGTGTGCTCGAGTAGAATGTCTTACCTTTCCTGTGAACGAATATGAAGTCATCCAGGCAGAGTTGGGCACTTAGAAGATTGTCCATGTCGATACGATGCGTATTCAATGTACAGAAAAGAACCTAAAAAATTATAGTGTGTTACTTTCCAATTAATAGATGTGTTACAGACCTATACTGCAGCACTAAAGACACTTGTATATTTGGACCAAGCGGCGTCAAAATGCTGCACAGAACAGCACTATTCAAAGAAAACGTCATGTCCGTTCCCCTACCCCGAAAAATGACATTGTACATCATGCCTGGTTATTCCATGTGACTACAAAACATCTTAGGTCCTCAACAGGCCGTTGCTACTGACATTGCACTTGCAATATCACAACCCACTCGTTGCATCCCACAAACAAAAACACTTTGAGATAAGTCGATCCGTCCTCAAGATTTGTTTATCATCTCTTCTTACAGATACTCAAAGTAGTGTGAAGGATCCCGCAAAGAGAAACACAGTGAAGCATCCATTCTTCATAATCTCTGAGGCTCTTATCTCAAAGCATTTAATTTCATTGTCATCTGAACCACCAAACCCCTCCTCCCTCATTACTCATATCATCCTTAATATCCTGAACACCCTACAGGCGTGTAGTCAAATAAGCCGAGCTGTAGCATCATCATCATAATCATCATCCCGGATGCAGACGTTACTAAACAACCTCCCGCTTGCATTTTCATCTCGTGCTCAACTCCCAGTCAAATAGCCTAACAAAAGCCACTACAATTAGGGGCTGTTGCATGTATTTTATTGGTATACGTGCATCATGTGGCTACGTGAATCCTTGAAGAGGTAAAAGAGCATGAAGCTGAATCTAAAGTGAGACAAAAGTCATGTTGATTTGAAAGAGCATGAAGAGGAGCACAGCGATGGGGTATCGTGATGATGATGATGAATCAAAGCGGAAACACGCATTTCCGCCTCCCAATTTCTGCCTTAATGGTAACTGGTCCTTTACGGCTCGCTCTCGCTCTCTTTCTCTCCTACGTACAGTACACCTGTGAGTGGATTTATGTGTAACATTTAAGCATGAATTGATCCTCTTTTTTTCAACGGAACGTTGTTGAACCATCAAGAGCCCCGCTGACTGACAATGTGTAAGGGGAGAATTGAATGCGAAAAAGGCATTGACATTTGCACTGGTCCATGAACCTTTCGGAAAAACTTTACGTTCGCAATAAGGGCTGTCAATGTCCATTTCACCGAATCTGATTACAACTGCTGATGCTATTGCCATGGAATGCATGCTGAAATATTACGCAACGGAATCAGGCAATGTTTGTTCATGTATTGGACGGAATGATTCCTTCAGTTTTAGAAGAATAGGATTGAATGTGCCCTGCTCTGACAAAATGTTCTCACATTATTGAGTTTTTATGTGAGAGAAAGGAAGAGAGGATGATGATTGATGAGCCACGTAGAACAGTTACTAAAAAATCAGGAAACTTTGTGCAGCGTCACGAGTGGAGTTCAGCGAGCGTTGTTCAGGCTAAATGTGAAATGAAATACACTTACATCACCGACAGAGAATCCATAGCAATCAGCAATTTTTTGGTACAGTTCCTTGACGTTGGAGAAGCCTGAAATGAGCCCAGTGGGGCTTCCTTGGGCTTGTTGGCAATGGAAAACTAATTTAGGTCTGTTCACTACAGGATTATTATTCTCTGTTGTCGGACTCTCCACACGCCCAGAAGATGAACTTCGGCCATTTTTAGTCGGACTTGGACTCTTCTGCCGATCAGTCTCCCCGTTGTTTGTCGTTCCATTCGACTGCTGCTGTGACTTCTCTTTCTCTTTCTTCTGACCGAACAATGGCATTTTTCTCAAGGTTTCTGCACACTTGTGCACACAGTTCCCACGAAATGTTTATATGTAGATTTCAAACTTGACAGATTCAATTCAACACTCTTGCAGCACACAAAGATTTTCAGCTTGAAGAATGGAGATTTTCACAGAATGCTGCGTGATTAACACTTTTTCAGTTTAGTCAAACACATGCACAGCCATGGCTGTGGTTACCTCAGAATCGATAAAAGATCCGATATATTCAATTCCACATTGAAGGACGCAAATTTTTCCCAATCTGTAAGATAAAAAGGCTGAGATAAGTGATTATCAGTGTTTTAACGCCACTTCGCGTGATTCTTTGATCGCGACGAACCCTCAGGGACATTCAGGAATGGTAATCTCGTGTCGCATGAGCAACTGACGCTTATAAGAGTTGCATGAAGTCAAAGTCGTGAGGGCTGACACCCGGAAGCGAATAAAATGAAAATGTCGGGTGATTTGCGAGACAATGTACAAACCACTGATACCACACTGGGAAGCGAGCCCAGAGTGTATTCACAATGTGAAAAAGGAGACATTGTACAGACACAAAGAGCACCAGCGCTTATTCCCCCATTAGACCCAACAAAGTATCATCATAATGTCGCCAAAATATATATAGAGCAATGTCATTTTCATTACTTTCTAAAGCCGCAACCGTACAACCGCATCCCAATGTATAACCATCTGCAAATTCCTATAAGATTAGCGTCCCATCCCACCCACCACGTAATAAATCGCATTAGCTCTTGCACCTTTTGGCTCAAAATAACTTGATCAACCTTCCAAAGTCAGTTTCCACATCATCGTCAGTCAATATCTACATGATGACGTATCCCCTCATAAATTATTCGCAATATATCACAATCATCATCATGGGCCAAGTATGATCGCAATCAGCGACCTTTGTCAGTTTCACCTGAACACAAAAATGTGCGCACGAGGTCACCTACGAGCTTTTTTACCCATGTTATATTTCAGCATTGACATAGAATGAAATGCAACTGAATAATAATAGATTATTAAAACAAACCAGTGTTCCAAGACAATTGCATGCTAAATATTGAGCCTCATTACTCCTTTGTCTACAGGAATAATAATTGCTATGGATTAGCAGCGTTAAAAACCATGAGAAAATTAACAAGAGAGAGATAGTTACATGAGCCAGATATTACGTAAATTGACACGTGTGTATATATTTTAAGTGACAAGTGTGCCCTCAATGTGCGCTGGAGCATTTGGATAACAACGCGCTCACCTGTGTGCATTTGCTACATTATATTGCGACAGCCATTAATTTAGATGCCACATGGGTTCATATTCTGCGCATTTGGCTAGCTTGCTTGGTGTTATTTTCTGGCGACATTCGCGTCATTGGGAACGGTTAAGAAAATTAAATGGTTAGTGGGATGATACAACATGTTTCTATTAGGAGTTTATGAGTTAAATGTCAACAAAGTATAAATGTGTAGAATTGTTTTGGTAGAACAAGGGTACTCAAGGACATGAGCTTGGATGCTTTGACGCCACTAGGGAGTAATGCTGATTGCCGATTGGGCCTACATCCAGTTCAAGACACTGCTGTCAACACTAGCAGACTCGTCGGGATAATATAGAATGCGAAGACCACAGAAATAACCTAATGAAGTTTTTAGTTTACCTGTAATCACGTCCAATAGAGCAAATAAAAATATTCCTTTGGCTCATGTAACTCGATCGCCGGTTATGAACACTCTTCACATGCACTGCTCACTGCCCTTAATAGCAAAACTAGCTGTCAAAGCTGGCTAAAAAATAAATCCACGCTAATGAACACAGCTCCCCGGTGTAGTTGAAGAGTCAAGCAGCACCGACTGACTAAATTGGAGAAAAAAGAAGCTACACACATCAAAGTAAATGGTATCCACAGGCTGTCAGGGAAACTTCTGGCTTCGCAATATAAAAGTCTTTCCCCTTTGAAGAGAGCACCATACTCGAGTGAGGTTACTGTTCAGTGGATACAATGCATGTGCTTTTCGCTCTTACTTTACTTGTGAGGGAAATTCTAATATTGGAGTTAATAGCATATTGAGCTTTGGGAGGTGTCGGAGGAGAGCAAGCCTTAATGACAGCGCTTGTGTATTAACTACAAATATGTTCTGCAGCTCTGAGTTTTGACAGCGTTTTTATTACCAACGTCGAGGACAGAAGTAACAATGGATTGTGAAATCCCAGTGCAGTGTAGTTGTACAGTGCTTTTTGCCAAATCGTCATCATCATCTGTCAGGTGGTGCCATGTTCGTGTCCTATCATGGCATGCGATCCAGGATTTTTGCTGCATTTCCTTACTGGAGAGATGATATGATCTGTTTGTGTCAGGGCATTCGTAGTTACGAGGGAGATTAAGATTTGAATGCAATAATGGTGTAGATATCAGACTTCAAGATGTAAATGTAAGCTTCCACGATGAGGCTTTAATATGAAAATACGAGTTACTAACAGTTAAATATGAGAGAATTCCTCACCATGTGCTATACAATTTGTTCACAATCAGTCTTGAGAATACGCAGAGGATAGGAAAAGTAAAGGACACTTAGAAAAAAACCTTGGCAACGTACGAATACATGAAAAAAGATTAATAAGGAATGATTCAATTATCATAAACAAGTTATTCAACGGTAATCATATCAGAGGTGCTAGCTTCTTCACTGCTTGCTTCAACTCCTATAAGAGGTGTCATAAAATGCTCCAGCTGCTCAGGTCCGTTGGAATCCTCCCACGTAGTTCTCTGAACTACTGAATGGTATCTCCGTCGATGTCGAGCAAGGTCGTTTGAAACTTTGAAAGTTTTCATGCAGAGACCACATTGATAATTTCGTTCGTCAGTGTGCCGTTTCACGTGGGCAGCCAAATTCTTCTTGCTGCTGAGTACCTTTTTGCAAATAGGACACTGAACAATGATACTGCGAAAATGAGTTGCTAAATGCTCTTTCCATTCGCTTTCTGTATCTACCAAGCCGCTACACATGGTACATTGGAAACTGAAGTCGACAACATGGGTGCTGGTGTAATGCCCTGCCAAATTACTGGCTGATCCGAAGGCTCGTGTGCACACTTTACACCCGAACACTTCTGTCTTCTGCACTGGTTTTTTCGTCTTAAGCTCAGCTGATGGTAACTCGGACTGTGCACATCCCGTTCGCTTCTGATGTCTTCTCAGATCATAGACAACGACGAAGCCTTTACCACAAGTTTGACAAATAAATTTTCTATTATCCAAATGCCGCAACAAGTGTGTCTTCAGTCGGGACGGTTTACTGGAGTTATTTCCACAGATATGACATTTGTACGGGTCCGAAGCGCCGTGTTCCTGTTTTCGATGCGTCCCAAGATCTTTGCCTTCTGTAAACACTTGATCACAATCCAGACATTTATACTCGCACACAGGGTCCATAGAGGAGTCTGAAACTTCAGCAATAGTAGCGTTATCTTCCGAAACACTTTTTAAGGCTGTTGCAGTCGTTGGCTGTGAAGATACTACGATTGGGAGCAATTCCGGCAAACCAACGGGTATCTCTTTCTGTGGAGACGCACTGTGTTGTGCGGTTCCCTTATGCCGGACCATATGATTATTCAAGCTCTTTTGATTGGGAAATCCTTTTTTACAAATCTTGCACTTATTGCTGGTGTTGTGAACTTTGAACTGATGCAAGCCCAAGGCAGTAGCGGTGTCGAATTCTTCCGCACAGCGATTACAACCGAATTTCTCCTGTGTCTTTCGTCTCAATAGATGATGAAGGAGGCTACTATTATGATGATTTTTTGATGTCGTGGAGTTTGAAGTTAGGGCCGACAAGAGATGTGAATTTGAAGAACTTCTGGTTGGACGAATACTTGACATTTCGCTTGGCATAGAATCTGCAAGTTTATTAAAAGCAAATTTTAATTTAGTTTAGACTGCTAATGATTAATGAATGACACTTTCTGTTTTGTTGGTACTGATATTTTGCAGAAAAGTTACCTCTTAAATTCCGAGTTGGTTCGACAGCAGTAACCGTAACTCCATATAGACCAGTTGACACTGGAGTTTGTTGCTTTAGTGCTGCAATGGAAGCAACTGCTATAGAGCTTGATTCCTCCGATGTCGGTTTACTTGACTGAATAGCAATCTGCTGAGTGTGCGCCCGAATACTTGACTCGATAACCTGCAGAGTTTTCGATCGAATACTAGACTCGATAACCTGCTCAGTGTGCGTCCGAATACTAGACTCGATAACCTGTTGAGTGTGCGAACGAAGATGAGTCTCGAAGACAGAGCCATCGGAAAAAATCTGACCGCAATAATGACACTCGTAAAATCCTGGGTGAGGTGGTTGTTTAGACAAGCTTGACTGACTTTTAGCGGTAATACCATGACACTGAATTTTGTGCGAGACTAATCCACGGGTACTAAAACCACCCCTCCTACAAATACTACACTTCGAATTCCCATTTCCTGTAGTTCTCTGCACTTGTTTTCTTCTATGTCTTAACCTAGCCTTATGTCTCCTTTGTCGGCCTCTCGTCGTGTGGTAGTCCCTAACATGACTTCCCAAATCGATTTTAGTTTTGTACGTGCCGGAGCACAGTTGACAGTTGTATGGCCGGACATCACTGTGTCGCATAACGTGGTTCCTGAGAACCCTCGACGCGCTCATGACTTGGGAACATACGTGACATTTGAATACTTCATTAGGTCCATGAACGTCTTTACGATGTGCACCGAGTTGAAAGGCTTTTGAGAACTGTTCATCGCAGTCGACACATTTGAATACTATTTGTGGTAGATTTATTTCTTCATTCGTCGTAGGTAATCCAGAATCTGGCTGATTTATTCCTTCCATCATCATAGGCACTCCAGATCCTGCTAGATTTATTCCTTCCATCGCCATAGGTACTCCAGATTCTGACTGACCTTCTGGTCCCAATCTGAATATTTCTTCATCTTCTACAACGACTGCCCTTTCTAACTTGATTCGTCTCAAGTTACCGACTGAAGGGACAACACTAAGACAAGCTGTTGTGGTCTGCTCCATTTCAGTCGATTCCAGAAGGTCGGATGGTAAGGTATCGGTCCCAAAACCACCGATGGCTTCCAAATTACTCGAGCTCGCTGACATGAGATTTTCCTCCTGTTCATTTCGTACGGACTTTGAGGAAGTAATGACGGGAAACAACCCATCTGTAAATAATAATTCATTGTTAAAGTACACTGAAGTAGTATGAAATCTCGCAAGAGAAAACTTACCAAAATCACGCTCCCTTTTGACATGGACGATGGGTGGAAGTTCCAATGGATACTCACACATTTCATTCTGAATGACCTCATCATCACCCATCGAATCGGTCGTGTCATCATCAGCAACATTGGCAGCATCTCCATTATTACCAGTCTTGCTACTCGTATTGGCAAGTAATTGATCAACAAATGAGTTGATGATACTCAATCTCGATGACAATATAGAGTCTGCTTTCCTCAACAATTGAAACTCAGTAAACCATTTGTACAATTGCGAGAATACATTGGAACATTCTGAACACACCACCAGTTCACCAGTCAAGATTTGATCGCCGTCTTCAATTTCGATACGTGGCAACCAATCAAGTTTGTAAATTTCTCCGAGGGCATCAACTACTTCAACCTTTTGGTATTTCCCATTAATTTCTGCGATGATTGTCTTGATTCTGGCTCGATTATTGATCCCAAGACTTTCAGAAATTGTGTCATTATTTTGGCTCACATTCCCACCGCCTCCCAAGCCAAAAGGAGCTGAACAGTTGGCACAACAATCGACCGACAAACTGACTTCCTCGGCCATTGTTGTGATTTGATTTAGGTAGCTCTAATTTTTTTAAACATTTTGACGAGTTTCCAATTGAGAAATGTTTAATTTTGTCGTACGGGCGACGTAGTAATGACGTAAGTGTATAAGAGATGAACAGAGAGTGACGTGTTGAATCTTGCCGGCCGAGAGAGCTTCCTGGGGCTTTATTGGACAATGGACATCTCGGAGAACAAACACTGGAGCAAGAGTGTCTTGAAATGACTAGATCTCAACTGTGACCTGGCTGGATACCCAACCAAACAATTGGAAGAGAATAAGCTGACAAAAATGAGCTTAATAAATGATACAGGGTGAATGATTTAGTAACTTTATTGATAGTGATTGACCGCACGCAGTAATTGCCGCAAGTTTCGTACAAGAAGAACAAGATTTCAAAAATATGGCTGATGACCCTTAAAAGCTGACATGCATGAGGGGTTCAAAAGATGTGCATCATTCAAGTCAATACACAAACAAAATAAACAAGGATTGGCTACAACAGTAATTACTGCTAAAAACAGTATACAAGTGTCATTATAATTTAAGGTGCAAAAGGAAGCACCAAGTTAAAACTCTCATATAATATGATTATTATGACATTACACTACTAGAACTCTCAGTGGGAAAAATAGGATATACAATAATCTCCTCTTGATAATAATAATTACTAATTACATATGGCGACAAGGTTAAAAGACAGTTTAGAAAATCAGATATGATGATGATACCGGACGATGGACACGAGGAAAGTTGCTACATTCTACTAGTAAAACCAAACATTTCATCTATCACACAAAATAAATCTCAATCTTTACTCCCACCAGCTGCCGTCTCTTTCATTTCCGGCTCTTCTAAGTTGACCTCCAGTAGGGATGCAGGATCATAAGTGCTACTGCTAGGACTTGTGCCATAAATTGAAACTAAGTTTAGCGGTTGTTGGGAGCTCCCACTGCTACTACTGGCGGACTTAGTGGTGAAACCCATCAACTGAACAGGGTCATTCCCTTGGTAACCATCACCTCCAAACATCCGACCATCGTCTTGGTGATTTCGAGCCCCTCCGTTCACGTGCTCCGTTAAATGAACACGGAGATCATTGGAGTAGGGGAAACTTTGCCAGCATAGATGACATTTATATGGGTCTGGTGCCTCATGAACGCTGGAGCGATGAACACCAAGTGTCATAGCTGAATGAAAATCTTCCCCACAGTCTGTACACTTGAAAACGAGGGAGATGCCGGTAGGTGGGAGAGGTCGGGAGAAGTTTTGTTGCTGTTGTTGTTGCTGATGATGAAGAGACCCTCCCTGGTTCGAGGGAATGTCGGATGATGATGAAGAAGACTGGCGAAGTTGGGTATGATGGTCCTGATCCAGCCGCATTCTCCCCCTTTTGCCGCCTCGCTCGTTGGGAAGATTCAGCTGAAGTCCGTCCTTGGCGTGAACAGTATGATGATGTTGCTTGAGGTCAAACTTCATTTTGAAAGTGCTTCCACAGAATTCGCATTCGAAAGGACGACTATCTGAATGTCTTTGGGCATGGAGCTTCAGGTTGATAATGCTAGCGAATCCCTTCTTACAAATTTCGCAGACGAAAGGATTGTCAGTGTTGTGGTGACGGAAACGGTGCAGTCCGAGAGCACGGGCTGACAGGCACTCTTCTCCGCACTTTTCACATTTCACTGCACGGTCCCCACCTCCTCCTCCAGCCGTCTTCTGTGGTCGCTTTGAGCTCTGATCCTCAGCCTCAGATACCGATGCAGCTGACAGAATAATTCACGCTTTAGTTCCACTGATATAAATACAACAAGTATTACGTAAGACTAAAAGTTACCTGGAGTGCTGCAGACATTGATGAGAATATAGCCTGGTCCATTCCCTAAAGAACAAATAAGTCATGGAATAATTGTCATGGTAACAACAACTTGATGTCAATTTCTTACAACAATACATGTTCTATTTACCCGTAGTTCCAGCTTGACCTTGGGCATTACTCGTTGCCACCAGTTGAACTTGCATGGGTTGTTGTGAGGCACACCCCGGATTAGCAGACGTGACGGCTCCTCCTGACTCATCTTGTTTAAAAGTTTGTTGATTTTTTGACCCATTATTTGTACTTGTCGAAGACGAAGATGACAGTAGACCTTGGAAGAGGATGTCGGATTTGGTCCCACTGGACTGACTCGCCGTTATCGTCGTGATTAAGGCTTCCAGACATCGGATACTTTCAGCCAGAAATGAATCGGCTGATCTCAGACAATTAAAGTCTAAAAGAAGACTGTACAGTTTGGAGAAGACCAGAGAACATGCTTGGCACAAAACTAGTTGATTTGCAGAGACTTCCTCCCAAGTTTTCCCATCGAACAACGGTCGAAGCTTGAAAACTTCGGCGAGGGCAACTGAAAGTGGCACTTCAATTTCTTTGTCGTTTACATTTATCGTTATTGACCCGACCTTTTGATGACTGATTGCTTTATCTACACTACTAGACTGATCTGATGATGAAGATCCTTCAGTTGTCGTCGGAATTCTGCTGGCATCATCATCCACACCTGAAGAATATTGACCGTCTTGTAGGCTGACACTACAGTTGGCACATTTGCTCACACCTCCCTTAATTTCCATTTCTTTTGTAAATTTTTTTGAACTGGTTAGGACGGTAACTTTGCTTTCCAATAAAACTACATTTTCAGCAACAAAATTCCGGGTTTTTCTTATGAATGAGTCATTTTCTTTTTTCTTCACTTCCAGATTTGAGGCCTTTTGAGTTTTCATGCTCAATCCAAACAGTTCCCTCCGAGGTTGTGCCATTGGATCAGCAGGAGCAAGGATGAGAGCTTGAGCTTGGGAAAGCTTGTGCTTCCACTGCTCTACGCCTCATTTCGTGACTCTTTCCAGACCAGCCCTGTCCTGTCTCCAGAAACATGATAGCCAATGAGCCCCATGCATATGTGAACAAGAAGCCTGGTCAGCATGCAGCATGAAAAAAAAACATTCTGCCCGGTACATTCCACTGCACGTACTGAATTTCTTCGGGGAGATTCCATCAGTTACAATGAAGTGAACGTAGTTGTAGAGATATAACTACGAGATCAAGTATGAAAGGCACTAAAACTGAAGAGCAAGTCTGTGTGGACTACATGGACAAAATAACGACACAATAGTAGCAAGATGCTTTCCGGCAGGTTTCAGTATCAAGGCTACGATTCTCCAGACTTGCAGTTTTGTGAGGAACATTACCAATCACTTTGAAATGCTCCTATGATGGATAAGAATGTTTGAAGATAGATACAAGAAAACATAAGAGATTTCATTCTTATTTTATTCAAACTTTTATTTTCATACCACCTTAATTTAAGTTTGAAATTCAAGCCTTGATCGCCTGCTTTGTAGACTTGCGTCCCAACTTGGGTTCCGTGAAGCCATTCCTGCAAAAAAAAAACAGAAGCGATATTAGTTCCAGTTGTTGATCAAAAGTCGAATAGCACATTACGTGGACTCGATCATTCAGTCAGTTCATTACAGAGGCTAAGATTGACATGCTTTCTAAATACTTCCAGCACCTTCCGTACTGTGTAGCCCTGACATTTAGGTACTAACTTGACTACTGAAATCAAATACTTACTTAAAGCGGCGACGGACAACCTTGAGGTAACGGGTACGGCCAGTACCGGTGGTCTTCCTTCTCTGAGCCTTAATGCTCCAGTTGTCTGTTACGAAAACACAGATTGGATTGAATAAAAACGTACACAATGAAATCAAGTAAATAACTCATGTCTACAACTCCAAGTCCATGTACCATAAGAATACAACCACTCGACATCATTTCACACACTCTAATTCAAGTATAACTAAAAAATTCCATAACTTCAAGACAACCTGACTGAATACTAAGTAACAACACAAAAAACTACCAATACTAATATAGTGCTGGCACCGATTGTGAACCCAGCACATGACTTCCATTCACTTGTTTCAAATAGCCTAAACAACTGACACACCAATACTCCCATGTCAATTGAAATTGTCAGTACTAACTTTAAAAAATTTACTAGAATTTTTATTAGGATGAAAATTAACTTACAATGCCTCAACTTTGCCCTCGGATAACCGCATTGGGCGCATATTGATTTCTGGATGTGATAGGATGACCGGCCACATCTACGGCATAATGTGTGCGTCTTATTGCGACGCTTTCCGAAACTTGAAGTTCCCTTCGTCTAAAATATTCAAAATATAGTTTCATTTAGAATTGCAAGGACGACACAAATAGGGAATTTTGAAGAAGGTTTTCGTAAATTTATTAATAAAAAGATTTCACTCACCATTTCTGCTTCTGCTTCGCACGCGTATGTCCTACTGAGAGTCAATGGAAGATACAGACAAGGCAACCCGGCCACTTCTCACTGCCCTAATGCACGCCTTGGCTTCATTCCGTTGATACTCAACAGATGCTGCCGGTGTATGACCGTCGGCCTAAGTTGGATCCTAGATGGCTCGCAGCACTTGAAGTGCCGACTGAAAGCAAGTTCAAGATTTTCATGCTTGCGATGCCCCAATTGCAAACAAATATGAAGTATGAGAAGGCTCGGCTCATAGAGCCCATATAATAAGGGCCTCTTATTCTATGAGACTTGTAATAGACCCTTTCTATAAAAATCCTTGGATGAAATGCAGCTAGTGTCCGTCCGATCCTACCGAATTTATAGCCCCGTCAAATTATTTGAGCAGCAATTTTATCAAGGTTAGTTTATTGATAGATGGAGAGTTTCAAAACAAAAATGACAACTGTAAATAGGGATACAATTGGAAATCAGAGACCTTGGTGCCATTAAGATAGCAGCGAGACTCGAGGCATCCGGCACATAATAGCATTGGATCCTGTGGGAAGTCTTTCATTTTCCGGACAGCATACCTGAAAAGCATGAGTTAAAAAATTGGTCTCGCTATTAAAATTCACTTAAATTGCATTGATTGCAGGTTTTACCTTGCAATCCGCTTGTTATCTATACAACATAAGGTAGTCTTGAAGTTGGATTCAAGGACCATGGGATACTCCAATTTGTGACATAAATCAGTGACGTTGGGGAGTCTAATTCAAACAATGTTTTTATGATACAGGAGAATACTCTCTTGATTCTTTTATATTTTTAGTGAAGTTACATACCTGACATTTTCAATAACAACTAAATGCTCGCAGTCACCTTCATGTACGAAGAGGTAAGGAAATCCACACTTGAAGGTGAGATCAATCAATGAAGTTTCTTCCAAATCCCCTCTATTGAAAGGTCCTGGATGGAAATTTTTCCGGTCTCGACGACCCCATTCAAGCAATTTTTTTGAATAGTTATATCGAGAGTCTTCCCTGCTTGCCTTGTTCGTGTACATGGTTTTGTCAATGAATAATCCACATGGTTTGTTCATCTTTTCCTAAAATTTGGAAAAAATGGATTGTAAATTACCGAAACTTTTACGTTTTGAGGAAATTTTCACCTTTCGAATCTTCGCAGTAGCACAAGGGTCGATGGTAAAATCTGGTAGTGCATCTCCTTGGATCTGATCTTGTATCAAATCCACAGGACAATAAAAGTGCTGTCTCAGCTCTTCCAACGTCTGGCTTCCAAGGGCTTCGATCATCACTGCGAGCGCTGGGTCTTTGATTCTACAAAAAGCTTACTTCAAGTACAGTTCCACTTCCATCAATAATTTACCAAAACTTACTGAGTTGCCGAGTCGTTTTTTGGACTTTTATGATAAAATAAAACTGTAAAGATGGCGTCTGACAGAAAGTCCATGTTATAAGGCCTACATCCAATGCCTTTTTCAGGTCTTATCCGTGTCTAGACCAGCAGAATGTGGTGAAGCTTTAAACTGCTATGATGTGGCAATACAACAAAAACTTACACGCTCATAAAAGCTCATTGTGAGGTCATCAGTGACCTGTTCGTTTGCATTTTTGCAACTCCATTGGAAATTTCCAAGTCTGTTGCGAGAGCTCAGAAAAACTGCGAGCGCTGTATTCGTTTGCAAAGCTACATTCGGGATCGGTGGCGCCAGCAAAGGCATGACAGTTTTCTTGGCAACGGAATCGTCCGATACAGGTGCTCCTAGCAAATCTTCCACATTTGTGCTTAAAAATTCCAAAAATTACCGTCTGACAATGACCAAAAGTTTTAAAGAATCCATGCATTACTTACTCTATGTGAGCAGCCATGATTTTAAACTGATCTTCATTGAATCCTAAAATGGTTTTGAGAGCATTTTGCCGTGCTGGGTCAGCATTCTTTCGCTTTTTTTCAAGATGCTTCTTAAAAAACCTGCGAAAATCCTGCTCTTCTTTTTCCTTTGAGTTGATCTCAGGTTCGTCATTCGGCTGGCTGTGCTCACCCTGGCATTCAACAGTAATTTTCTGATTGTCGTCATTAGCTCCACTTGCAATCACTCCATCTGGTTCGAAACTCGATCCTAGATTCTTAACACGTTTAGCTGTTTGGGGGTTCTTGGCCTTCTTAGGTCCTTTTTTCTTCCCCGGCTGAGTTTTTTCCTTTGTCGTTTGTTCAATCCGAATGCTCTTGGCAAGTTTATTTTGTTGTTCTTGCAATCTAAGAGACCTTCGCTGAGGTTCTAGTTGAAGCTTTCGTCCCTTACGCACCGGCACACGCGGAGCTTTCACTTTTGACTCTTTGTTCTTCTGGGAACATCGCTTTAGTTGATCGGATGATGTTGTAGGCACTTCTGATTCCGATGACAAAGTCGTACAGCTGTTCTTGTTTTCTAGTGATCGCCTTCCTTGAATTCCTGAAGGTCCTGGAAGATCTATATTATTGATCTCTGACTCTGAAAACAATTCATCGTTCCTTAAAGGACCGGCCAATCTTGAAGGACCCGCAACATCATCTGCTTCTGGCAAGGAAGTATAGATTGGCTTGGGCGGCTTCGTCTTTATTCCTGATGGCCCAGGAAGATTGTCAAGTTCTGATGAAAGGTTGGTCGTATCTTTCCTTGAGGTTTCACTGTGGACAATCGATGGTCCTGGTTTCGGAGCTGGTTCTGATTTTTTAAATCCATCCGAAGTATCTAAGGAGGTTAGGAGTGAATCTACGCTATGCCATGTCAAGCATTTTAGAGTTAAATCTTCCTCCTTATCACGGTTATCTCCAAAATATTCCAGAACTTTGGCTCCAAATTCTTCAGGAGGGACATCCACCCCAAAATTCATGAATAGGTGATTATGAAAAGTCCGGCTCAGTCCCTCAAGGTCTTCATTACAAGCCATTTGAAAGGCGTCTCCTTCTTCACTCTCTGACCGAAAGCTTTCAGCATAATCTTCTGATTCGTTATCAGAACCACTCCCAAAACATCTCGCATACTGTGCATTGCAGTCAGCTGGTACTTCATCTGCAGTATTCTCATCATCATCCTCAAAGTGACCCTTCTCGACATTCATGTCATCGTCACATTCACTGTTTTTCCGCCTCCTACGTCTCTTCTTCGTCTCAGCCCCAAAGAATTCGTTTCCAAGGGCATCAATCTGGGATTTGAGGGTTTCAACGGAGTCTGCAAATGTAATATGCCCCCATTATTTCTCTTTTCATACTTGCTAAACCAAAAATCAATGCTAAGAAGCTTCTACCTTCCGAAGGTGTGTTGAGTGTCTGCGTGGTTGCCATCGTTTCATACATTTTTTCAAGCTCAGGTTTTAATAAAATACTTCCTTGTCGTCTTAGAAACTGGATTTCACGATTTCCCGTGACACATTTCTGACTTATCCATTTCCGCTCCGAGGCTGAGAATGCAGCGTCCATCTTTCTGATTTCTTACGTATGAGGTTGCCAATCCAAATTGACACAGACCATGAAATTCTTATGGCAGAAATTTCATACCGCTTTTAAATGCACATTTGCGTGTAAATTTGTACAATATGACGGTATCCTAACTTAATATTTTCAACTCAATAAAATGTTGAAGACCCAAGAGCTTCCGTGCCTTTTCAGCTCCTTGCAGTAATAAACGTAGTTTTAATGCAACCGCCATACGTGGTGCCTGGTACTGCACGCACGGTATGGTGAGCCATAGAGAATACAAAAGTGTGGTGAAAATGGGTGAGACTTTATTGCAAAGGAATGAAAATAACTGGTGTGATAGTTTGAGGGGAAATCGATAATCATAGATTGAATAAACTGATAATTAGGGGTCAATAATGCATCTCATTCGGCCTTCTCTTCTTGACCCGTCGACATCTTCAGTGTCTGGATAGATCTCACATCTTATGCGCCCACCGACGTCCCG
>JAQIWI010000333.1:0-38354 GCA_034698825.1 Deuterosminthurus bicinctus | reverse complement strand
CAAACATGCCGATAGCTTCAAAACTTCAAAAGTTATTAACGAAACAAAGTGTATACCTCTTTCTGGCACAGGCTGTATATCGTCTTTCCATTGCCATGGGGACACCCTCTCTGGCTGTGACAGAGCCGCATATACATGCAGGCAAACCGAATGCAAAATCTCCTTATGTACTCACTACTCACGGTATCCCTGCGGTCATATGCTTCTCCGCTTAAGCTTTTGTGGAAAGTGCTTAATTATTACACACTCTCAGTCAATATGCTCATATACACAACGCTGATGACTGCTTCAATGTAAATTGCTACTTCCCCATTCACCTCACTACTCATTTACTGGTAGTAGCTCGTATAAAAGCACGTGACCTATCCTCAGCGATGCATGAAAACTGGTCATTTTTTAAAGCTGTAATTCATTCTTTATAGGGAGTTCATTGTGACCTATGATTGGGATAGGTCATGTTAAACTGCGATTGGGACAGGTCATGTTAAACTTTTCACTGAATGTATCCCGCAGTGCTGGTCATGGTCAATAGGTTGACAAAGTTCCACCAGGAAGTTAGGTGGAATTTTTCCAGTCCAACATGATGTGTCTGTCTTTTCATTTTGTCACCTTCTTTAAAACCCTTTGAGGTCAAGCACTCAAAGCATGTGGAGAGGAGAGCTCGTGCACTTGTACCCTCGTCATATGTAAGGGTCTGATGGAAAATTTACTCTAGAAACATTATTAAAAAGAAGGTTCTCTTCAAGGGCCTATCACCTTGAGAGAATTTGTTTGGGACATTATGCTGAGCGGTAGTGTGTCTTAAGATTACTGTGTATACTTGCTCTGCTCTTTGTATAAGATGCCGGAATGATTCATTTTATGGTTGTGTGTTGTGATGAAGCGGTTAGCAGAAGGTTTTAATCAAGTATGATCCATTGCTTTATGCGAGACGAAGGGGCGTATTTACATGAATGCCATACTATATTATTCTTGTACTTGAGTACTTAACTATCACTATAGTATTTTGTGCTGGTGTGAGGCAGATTGAAGTAGTGCTCAAGTGAGTGAAACTGCCTTGAATCTGAATGAGACTGGCTTGTTTGAGATTTGCGGATTACTATGTCTGATGCGTTTATGACATAGTGTGTAGTAAGTGTGGTGTAAGTGTAGTACGCCTATCATTACTACTACATAGCTGGCACTTCATTACGATTTGATTAAGGATGAATGGGATGACACTGACCAAGAGTATTTTTACTATTCCACTCGTTAAGCCTTAGACATACGATCATTCATGGTGCTCAAACCACTTATTGCTCACTGTCACACCCGCCCGCTTTCACATAATCACTGGCTAAACAAAAGCAATTGGCTTGTCTTTGTGTGAGTTAATCTATAGTTGAGGTACATATTTGTATAGGTTCTTATCGGCAATGAGATGGGAAATGAGTGGAAGTGGAACTGAAGTCACGTAAATGATGACGACGGTGGCGATCGAGCAGCATTCTATGACTTAATTTCCATCAGTCGTTCACTGCACTCGTGTTCATGCCGCTAGTTGGCGACGTCCCGTCCATTTCACCGGCTTGTCTTCACTTTCCCCAGCTATTATTTCAAGGGCTTGCTAGGATTTTGAGATGTTACAAACGAGTATATGCTTGTACCATACCATGAGTCAAGTTTCAAGAATGAATGACTGTCGGGGGAATATGGAAGAGATTGCAGCATACGATTTATATGTAAGAACTTTCTCACGCCAACTATCATGGGAGTCCTGTTTGATTAATTAGTTCTCACCTGGATTAAGCCAGGTCAGACTGTTTTGAACATTCATACTGGGAATGCATTATTCGCCAATGGAGCTAACTGTAATGAAACCGGGTGGAGCATGGACACGTGGCTTTTGTATTTTCCTGGCTTTCACAGCACACAGTTTGGCTCCGCTTCGAGAAAAAAAACCCGACTACGTTATGATTCCCGAGTGCAACCCCAGGTAGTGCCACTATGAACTGAACCAAGCTTTGCTGCAGCTTCAACCAATGTCCCTCCATGGAAGCGATTATCATTTCACCCTTTCATTCATTTCACCTGTTACTTTGCAGAGATATATTGTATAGGATTGATATGCGAAATGAGTTCAATGAATTCTCCCAAATAAAAGCTTAACAGGGAAACGTTTCAGCAGGCCATAAAGTATCACATCTCATCCATGCCGTAGGCTGTTTGATTGCGGTTAATCGGATGAGTGTGCTTTGCTGTACGTAACAAAAGGAAACACTTAATGAAAACTTTGAACGGTTGTCTGCTTCCGTGAAAAGGCAGCCTGCAAGCTTGAAAAAGCCATAATTAGATGAGAATAGAACAAGTATAGCTTTAATAGACTGAGAAAATGCTCAGCAAGTCGGCTTGAATAATTTTTCACTCATTCTTAAGAGTTTGCTTTTGAGATGGCATTTCTGTAGTAATTGGTGCTCGGTACGCCTTGGAATTTGCGCGTGAAAGCGCTTGTAAAATGTAAGTAGATTTCAGAAGAACAGCACTCCCCCCGTATCAAGTTGCAGGTCCAAGTTAATTTTAAGTATTATAATTTCTTTTTATACACAAACGGCTTTGATGATGTAATGATAATTTTGATGGGGAAGCGGATCAGATGAAGCACGCCACCTTCTCCAATAACTGCAAAGTCAGACACGCACGGTATAATTATGGCTGGAAACTTTGATGGAAAATTTTAATTAAGGCTATTAGAAATAGTGGTTTTAATCTAGATTTATAACTTGAAACCAATCGAGAAGATGTGCTGGGGGATGGAATGGACTTGTGGCAGCGGATTAATTCCTCATTTCATCCACCACACCTGCTCTGTATCACAAAGGAATATGAATGATCGGTATGCCACGTAAGGAGCTAATGCTTTGCTTTGTGTTCGTTCAATATTCAGTTTGTTTTGATCCTCTCACACCACCACGAAATGCTACCGAGGATTGAAAGCCGACACGCTTTCACCATTTAGGTCACATCATTCAAGTCTACTAAGCAATATCTTAACAATACAGCTCATGCTACCACATTACACAAGTTCATGCTTTTCTCCTTATAGTGCTCAGCTCCTCACGGTATTCTTTGTGTGCCCTGAGTATTCCACAGTGTTCCTCCACTTGGTCCAATAAGTCTAGTTTTGTAAGTAACAAAAAAAAAAGAAACCAACAACATCAAGCTTCCGTGATTTTCTAACAGGGCAAATATTTGGGAAAATCTGGGTGTATTTGTACTGGATGTTAGTATATAGATGTTAGTATGTGCTTATACATAGTATAAGTCGTCTTCTGCGTTAACAATGATTACATGTCCTTCGCAATTATTGTGAAGTACATGTTTTCAGAGGAATGTAGGTGAAAATAAAATACAAGTTAACGTCCCGTAATATGCTTTATCTGACTGTACTTGCCAGCATCATATGACAAATCTTACAAAAAGAATTTATCTTTCTTTATCGTACTTCCCTTTTTTCTGGGAACGAGGAACGTTCAGGTTGCAAAAAAGGCCGCTACAGTCAGTAATACCTGCCATGATGCTCAAGTTACACAATACTGTGTAAGATGTTAAGGGTGCAAGAGAGATTACGTAGACTCCAGGGAATCTCGTGTTCACTTTGACAAGTCACTTGGCTTGACTCTCATAGCGCTCCATTACATCATATGACGTCATGACCTTATTTAAGTATCCGATAAAAGCGGCACTGGTTCATTCCATTCTTCCGTCTTGTTAGAATACATACGAATGCATACCCCACACAAATGTAACTCTACAAGTGTAGTCCCCTAAATCTCCCCATTTTACATTCCTCATTGTGGGCCAAGTGGAATCTCACACATCTCTCGGTTCACACTCTAGTGAATTCATTTTCGCTGATCTTGATACGATTTGCACACCACTTGTAACTTGCCGATTAGAGGGAGAGGGAGCGTCTAAGTGTCCGATCCAGACTGATGATAAGCATCTCACGATTCCCTCCAATGTAGCGATTACCGGAGAGTAACGATGTTGTACCAGCAAATCTCAAGTTGTGAAAAGTAGCTTTGGAGGATTTCCAAGTATGAGCTCGCTCCTCCAGAAATTATCCCAGCATCTCATCAAGTACAAGTTTACAAATAAGGCACGTTGAAAAGTAGCCACCATATGAGTCTTACAGTGTAGTATATATGTCTGAAGAGGAGCCATTTCTTTCAAAAGAATATGAGAGTTGCTGAAAATCGTTTCTTACCATATGAAACTGGAGAAGAGGGACAGTTAGGAGACCTCCGTTGAAGTAAATGTGGTGTCGTAAGAACTAGTGCTCTAAGTCCCGTAAGAACGGGGAAAGTTAGGAAATACTATGTACGTTTTCTTGTACAAATAATACTTCGTCATTCTCCACAATGAAGTAGTGAATAAATTCGCGGAAGATTTGCATGGAGCTCCGGATTTCTCATCTTGATAGCATAACGTACTTGACTGCTTGTCGGCTTTTCTCTCCACGGTTACAGTTGGCATTGTACGCAGGAAACAAGAGGAAAAATGAGGCCAATGAAGAAACCCCTTACCGTATTCCCATCTGGCAATAAAAATGCATGCTCGCAATAACAAAAGACCTAATCAGTACACGGCCCTGAATAGGGTTCATTCTACGTGGTGAGCAACTTTGAATTCTATACATTAGTGAGGAAAACTTGGGTACAGTCTCTGGAGGGACCAGATTATTTGTCATCCGTATCAGATAGTCCATCAGATGGAAAACAAATAAATCAAAAAAAAACTTGCCAATTTTAATCGGATTTCTAGTCTTAAAATCCTATCGTGTATGTGAGCGTGAATTCCAAATTGAGGGTTGCGGGTGCGTAGCAAGTATAATTTTGCGGGGTAGCATTCATGATGATTTTCCTATTGACTTGCAAATTAAGTTCCCACTCACTCTCTGACCAGAGTCGATGGGATTTATTGTAAACCCTGAGAATAAATATGGATTATACGAGTTGGTTACAACTTTAAAATAATAATATTCCATTTGTGTGAGTAAGAGAGGATACATAACTACAGTCACCCCTGTCCCAGCGTTTTGAAGTTTAATGCTCGAAAAGAAGAGTCGACTGTGAGACTTTATTTGGATCATATGACTGCAAGAGTCTACATATTAAAAGTTTCGTAGAACAAATGAAACTAACGAGTTGGTGATGATAAAGGGTTTTCTGGGGAAAAACTGTTGAGCCGCATGGTAAATGATTCCAAAGTTAAACATAGAGACAAGTGAGGCGGTGAGTGAATTTTGGTATTCGGGCTACTTAAATAATGATATGACTACATCAGCCCTACATATATTTGTTCATCAAAGTCTTCTTAGTTGTTTTAACTATACCCCAAGTTCCTCAAGAGTTGAGGAAATAATGACGCCGTGTATACATTCGGGGGACTGAATTGGCCCTAATGCCATTTTCCCCAGGAATTATTACCTCTCCTTCTCACACTCCTTCTCATTACTCTTCACGTCATAATTAAATTCTCTCGTCCTCTCCATATTCTCATGTTACTCATAGAATCCTCCTAACATTGCTTCTTCATTCTTCCTACATTGTTTGGCATTATAGAAGCTCCTCCAGCGTCCTCCAAGGCCAAGTATTCGTCTCAGGCAACCGCTACTGTACATAGGGAGACCCTTATTCCCTGCCTCCCTCCCAGATACTTGCATGGGATTTTTCCTCGCACCTTATACTTTCCCTGCCGGCATAACCTGGCCAAACCGTAATATTAGGGAAGAAGAGGATTGGCCTCAGCTTGAACCAAGTTACTCCTTATAATAGTTACCTCTATATCTACGTGAGTGAGTGAACCTCACAATCTCCAATTTATAATCTAATGAACCAAGAAATTGGAACCCAGTAGGTATCCTCTCCTTTCAGCTGTTAGCAATGCTACTAAGTTACTGTATGGTATTAACGTTGCATAGAATCTCACACCACGTCCGTCGTATGTCATATCCCCATGCAAAAGATCCTAGAAAGCGTTAGCATAAAAAACAAATAAGACTGACTTAGTGTTCTTCTCCCTCTCCGTCCATACAGTTTCTATGGTCTAAGACTAACAAATCTTCGTCGTCATCATATTTTACCACACCCGACCATGCTGCACTAAAGATATATGCACATAACGACAATAAACGACCTAGCTTTACCCCTCCTTGACCAAGGGAAACTTGATGGTGATTAAGAAAGCTTTTATACAGCCTATACTTCAGAAATTCAGTGCAAGACGGAACAATCTCGAGTCTCTCACAAGGCTGTAAATGGGTGTGCAGTACAGGATCGATGAGCTCTTGAAGCCCGACTCAGAGAAGATGAACAAACCTTTCAGAGATTTCGTGGCTAACTTTTCTCGTATTTCCTCGGTTTTGATTGAATGGAGCGAAGAACAAAGGATTTGTCACAGTTTATTTTATCAATGACATTGGATTTCGTAAGGCTTATATACCGCCTGTGTCAGCATTATTCCAGGACGACTAATGTGGTGGAGGAGTAAGCAGGCACTGGCTAACTGCCAGTAGAAGAGAGCTTACACGAGTACACACAGCATTATACTTACATGGAGAATCATATGAATGAATGGAAAAGTGAAGCGAGCAACTGGGTGATGGTAGACAGGTCGGGGTTATAGGAGCAGGGATAGAAATAGCACTCGAAGTCAGTTCCGTTCCATGCAAATACGTCTTATGAGTTACGTACTTATGTATAGTAGTCAGAGCGACAGTCCCGCAAAAATAATTATTTTCGCCTGCAATGTTACATGAGGCCTAGCAGTCGTGCGGAGGGGCTGGTAGTGAGTGCGTGTGTGCAATTGCAAATAAGAAGTTAAGCCAGTGTAATGTGAATATGCCCTTCTTCCTGTCCTTTAGCCATTGGATTGATCTCCTTCATGCTCTATAGTGTGCTTGTGGAATGCGTACCCTTTCTTGAGAGGTTCCGAGAAAGCTGAATAACTCATAATGTGACCACCATCACTACTTCCACGCATGTATCCCAACTGACAGTTTACATGTGTAATGTTATAACTAATAATAGTTATAACTATGTACACTACAGGATCAATCCATGTCGTTATCTTTCCTAGCCAACAATTTATGAAGAACCTCATTTTTATTCAGAGTGGCCCGAGGGATGAAAGTGTGTGAGGTTTTCTGTGAAGCCTCAGCTGGTCCATTCAACTGTTGGTTAATAGCCTAAGAATTAAGCAATACCGAGAAAATGAAGTTACGTCTTCATCACATAGAAATGTGTGTGCAGGATCCAGGTCCTGTGTCTAGCACATTGTGCAATCAATTTGGATTCAATTTAGTGGGACGGAGAGAGACAGAGCTTTGTGAGCAGCGTGTGGCGCGACTAGACAGAACTGTGTTTGTAATTACTTCAAGAAAGAAGAATCGCCTTCGTTCAAATGGACAAGTGGATAAGGAGGGAGAGACGGAGAAGATCGGCGGTTGTTCGAATGATGGTGACAACGACAAGAACGTGAAAGACTGCAACAGCGCCGGGAGCGCTCCATTAGATAATTGCTGTGAAATCAGGAGAAGTCCCAAGTTAGCAAGTGAATTTCAATGTGATGTTGAGCCTTGGACCATTTTCTGCTGTTCATCCTCTCAGTCCTCTCCACATATTGACTCCGTCTTCAACATTGCCATCGAGCTGCAAGACTTGAAAGGCTGCCTGGAGCGACTGGAACGCCTGGGAGTGAAGATTTTACAAAGATGCACTCATGCACAGGATGAACATGGCAGTGTCCACTATGCCATAATTAAGTCCTGTTGTGGCAATGTAGTGCACACCTTGATTGAAAAGAACAATTACTCTGGTTGGTTCCTCCCAACCTTTGAGCAAGTCCAGTCGCCTGTGAATTTGGATGCAGTGACTGAGCATGATATATCCCGAAATACTTTCTTTGACCATGTGGCGCTGGTTTGCCGCATGGGAGACACCAACTCGATCATCGATTGGTACGAGGCTGCTTTTGAAATGAGACGATTCATCACAAATAGGTAACCAAGCTCAGTATCAAATCAAATATCAGTATAGTCCACCAAGTGATCACTCTACCATTATTGACCAAATGATACATCCCGTTGTGGTTGTAACAAAAGCAAATGGAAATGTCACAAACCAAAATCCCGAATTACCTCATCCAGTGATTTACAACTGACCCTAATACAAAACGATCCTTTCAACTGACAGGGATGAAACTGAAGAGGACGGGCTAATGATCGGTGGTGATGTCGGACTTCGTTTAAAAGTAATGGAATTCTGGAAATGTTCCGAGGTGGGACTCGCATCCTCAACCACAGACTGTGGGGAAGTCCTTAAAATTGTTGTAGCTGAGTCACTCCCTTCAATCCGTGAGTTCCAGAGCTTCTGTGCATATTCTATGCCACGTTATGGTTTCCTTAGTAGCAGTCAGTAAAAATAACTCGTTCATATGACATGGAATGTTGTAGCACTGAACCATCAGAAAATCACTATACGCCTATGTGCGCAGGCTTTTATAAATTTTTCTCACGGCCACATAAAAAAAGCTCCATCCTGCTGCACAGATCAAGTGTTGTGTAGAGAGAGAGAGCAAGAGAGAGAGAGAGAGAATGAAATGTCATGTACTTAATGCCATACCATTGCAGGGAACACACAAGTGGAAAACTTTATCAACGATCACCATGGACCCGGCCTACAGCATATTGGACTCCACACATCAGAAATGGTCAAAACTGTAGAGGAGCTTGCAAGACGCGGAGTTCGCTTCCGTCAACCCCCGCCCACATATTACACCGAAGTAGGCTAATATGACATTGACCGTGACAACTACCGTTAATAATAGTAGAAAAGCTTGTGAAATGATTCCTCCGATGTACGCAGATAGGCCAGCTGAGCTCTATTCAGACTGTGGGCGAGGATGTTCAACTCCTAGCCAAACATGGAATCCTCTTAGACGATGAGGCAGATCCTTTCTACGATGAGGACAAGGAACAGATGGAACTTGAACCGGATGACCAGCTTTCCGCTGGAAAACATCAAAGGCATGTGCACACAATATGACTTAACTACCTTTGTCCAAGAGTATTTTTCATCAAGCCTTCATGGACAGCTTCAGATTTAGTTCCATTAATATATACATGTTTTCTGCACTAAGCGCTTCGGAATCTGCTGTGAGGCAGTGAAAACCTGAGTCGTTGGAGCTTGGACGAGGGTATTGATGTTCTGTGATTACTTCCAGGTACCTCATGCAGATATTCACATACCCAATATTCGACCGTGATACTTTCTTCCTCGAGGTTATTCAACGTCGAGGAGCCCGGGGATTCGGTGTCGGTAATGTTACAGCATTGGCAAGATCCGTAAATGCCTACCAGGAGCAGCTGAGACGAATGCGGGAGAAAACTAACAATTCCTAACAATTTGTACATCCTGTGACACGAAAAGTAGCCTGAGACTGATACATTGTAGCATGTCAACATGAAAATCCATGTCATAGTCAATCAAGGTAACTTGAGTGTGATGTAGACAGATGAACTGACATATAAGTTGGACTCTATCAAGTATAGAATCTTTTATGCACCAAAAAACAAAATTAACTTGGAATAGTAAAAGTATATTACTTTGCACGGTAATATAAATTCGGTTATTCTGTGGTTTTTCATGTTTTATTGCTGCATAGCAATACACGCTGTGGTCTCAACATCATTCCCCAATAGTGTATTGTAAATTCAGCCATGCTAATACTCTCTCCGCATGGAGCAAGCAATAAAAATGCTAAAAGATACGCTCATCCTCTTATGTAAAACTTCCATACACACGCCTGACTCATGCTGCAATCACTCCCTCAGGACTGATTGGTGGCCACCACAAACAGACACTAGAAGTACAACGGCACGTATTTCCCTTGAAATAAATCCCGTAAAAACAATTTGGCGCAATTTTAAAGTTTATTCGTAACTTTCGGTACTACACTAAATCCCAACCAGCCCTTAATTTGCTTTTATTCTCTGAAAAAACATTGTCTGGTCTTGACCCAAAGGTTTTTCTCCGAATTCAGTCTCCCACATGAAAGGTCTCACATTGCTCCAGCATCTCTCTCCCCGCTCCACATTCAAGCGATCTATGTAAACGGATCAAGTACAAAATCGATTGGCGAACCACGGCTCTGAGCAAGCTTACTACAAAAGGCTTTACACAAACTTACCCAATAGGGAGGTGGACAATGAAGGAATTATGGGCCACAAGAGTACACCTGAAACGCGTAATGTCTCCAATACAAGTGCCATCATAGCCAGTAGTGTCGGTGACCTAGGTGACGACTTGACAAGTTCCCATGGTTTTTCCTCCTGCACAAATAAGTTGGCGAGTCGCAGAACTGCGACTATCTTCTCAATGCCCCGGTAGAAGTTCAGCTTCTCGTAGCTCTCCTCCACTTCATCTACGTGGATGTAAACAAAGTGAGAGTCACTCAAAGAGCTCCTTCAGGGTGAAAATGATACAACAGATCAGGACCATGATGGCTCTCATGGGTGTCATCAATGTATAGCGAACCAAAAGTATGGCCAATCATTATTACCCGGTAAACCCTCCAACGCAGTCTTTAGCTGAAGGCCATGTTGTGATAGTAGCTTGCACGACTCTTCATTGAAGGACGGCCAAATCTGTTGAGGATTTAAGGCTTGAGAGGAACATCGCTTGAGGAGATTACCCAAAGTATCTGCCAATGCTGTGTTGACCATCTTAATCATTTTCTGCTCATTGAAATCTATAAAATCGAGATATATAGAAACATGAGCCATATGAGGACGAACATACAGGAGTAATGGGATGTCATAGGAAGGTGCTATTACTTCCGTCAGAATGTGGAACGCCTTGGCTTAGTAAGAAAAAACGAACTGCCTCCGAACCAATCCCTTGTTTCAGCTTGAATGGATCCACCACGTTCCCAAGACTTTTCGACATCTTAACATTGTCAATAGTCCAATGAGAATGGCACAGAATTTTCTTCGGAAGTTCTAACCCGTTAGCCATTAAGAATGCGGGCCAATAGATTGCGTGAAATCTGCGTGATAACGCAATACGAACAAATTATAGGCATTATCACATAAAGGGTGGTCATTAAATTTAAGTGCCATATTTTCAAAATGTGAACATTTTGTTTACATGTAACTGAAGGGATGCACTGAATTTATGTCATCCTCGAACTGAATACACCCCCTTGGCATCTCAATAACTTGCCAAGAAATCCAAACTTAACTAACCGCCTGTGGCTGTGTCTTACTACCGAACGTGATAATCGAACTAAGTTCAAACAAAACTTGTGATGGATTCCTTTTATGCACACCCTCGGGGCCATTGTACAGTAATTAGTCTAAAATATTCTATTCACCAAGAAAATATTAAATATACTTGAGAATATCCTTGCCGACGACTTGTACAGTGGGAGGCCACTGGATTTTTCCCGGATAACCAGCAACTGTGAGGTAATTGACGAGGGCATCCAGCCATACATATATAACTTGACTGGGATCGTTGGGAACGGGGATCCCCCATGAAAGTCTTGACCTTGGACGTGATATAGATAAATCTTGAAGTCCTTCTTCCAGCCAATGTGTTACCATGGATCCGAACTTCTCCGGCAGTATCGGATTATCTACAAAGGGCCAAATACACTTAGAAATCCAGCGATTGCTAACATGCAAGGTAGTACCAAGGTAAAAAACATGCACTACAGGAATAAAAAGTTATCTTCCAATTACCTTTTCGAATCCACTTCAAGATTTCTGGAGCGAATTCTTTCAGTTTAAACATATAATTTTCTTCCTTATACCTCTCGACTCTGTGACCAGTTTCTGTGGATATCTTGTACTTCTGCCCATTGGGAGCAACGGCGTCGACCACTTGGAGATCAGGGACAAATGTTTCGTCTGATATTGAGTACCAGCCCTCATAGTCACATTTGTAGACATGTCCACTCGCTTCTAGGCCTAACTGGAGGACATCGAAAATTCCACCATCTTTATCAGTTTTGCTAGACTCTGTTCACTTATCATGGAGGTTTATCAGAGTTCGCCATACCCAAAATTTCGAAACGGCATCCTTGTGTCTGCTCTCTGTTGTCCTAACAAAATCTGTGTATTCCACACTAAACTCATCACACATTCGCCGGAAGGAGTTCGATACATGATCACAATGTTCTAGAACACTTCGTCCAGCCTCCCGTGCTGCCTTCTCCACTTTAATTCCATGTTCATCTGTTCCAGATGCAAATATTGACTCTTTACTTCCCCGAAGGCCTCGATATCTGACATAAGAATCTGCCAATAGTGCAGTGTACAAGTGCCCGATGTGAGGAGAGGCGTTCACATAGAATATCGGCGTTGTCACAAATGTACTTTGACTTCGTACTCCATTGAACACACATAAATTTAATTTTGTCTGTGCAGTATGCAATTTTAACAAACTAAATATTTTCCCTTGCCCGTAGGTCGACTGAACAGAGTTTCGGAGAAAATACATATTCATACGCAGAATAATTTCAGTTGCTAAGGGGACATTGCATGAAATTATACTCCACTCTATGATTCCTTGAAATAGCTTGTCCTATTCTGCAAAAGCCATACTATTATATGTCAAGACCGTTTCAATCTCTTACACAGCGAATAGTCTGCAGAAGAATTCACTGGATCCAATTATTTCACTGGAGCTGGAGCCCTACGGAAGTTTCCCGGTATTTTGCCCTTTGCTTTTCGACCACAAGGTTTTCAAACTAACCGCCAAATCTCCACTCCTTGGAACGTACTTCACTTGCTTTCTCTTCCACTTTCCCCTCGCCCATTAACTCCACTGCTCCTATATGAACGTTTCAGTGATTTCGGTTTTGCAAAATTTCGGCGAATTACAAATTTACGGCTGACCTCGACTGAAACTCTTGATGAGCTGCTAAAAGAGATTGTAATTCATTTCTAATTTGCCAGCACACTAAGCTCTAGTAACGTGGCAGAAAGAAAGTAGATACAATGATAATTACTTCCAAAAAATTTAACATTCACAATAATATTCTCGTTATTTGAAAAGATTCTCAAATACGTTCCGCGTGATAAGATGAGGATGGCATGTGAAACCCATGGACATGGGCGTCACGACAACGGTGAGAGCTGGAGAAAGAGGGTGTGACACCACAAACGAGTTTGCTACCTCATAAAGGGATGTAACACCACCCAAAATACTCATAAACTTGACTTTATCGCAGCCACGGCTTTATTTAGTACAGTGAACAAGATGACATTGCAGAAAATGTGATGGGCGGGGGTGAATGTTATGAGTGTCGGCATGACTTGAAGAGCAGAAAACTATGTTGCTATGTGTCCTGCTTTTTCCCGTGCATCTACATCCTCAAGTGATCTTTACGTCCACATAAGAGTGGAACGTTTTACAACACCATTAACTAAGATGGTTGTATATTCCGTAAGAAGGCATGTCTTGTACACATGGCCACCTCTTTCCCACGTGGCCTTGATAGCTTGTGTTTTCAGGAGGCTGTATGAGAGCTCTACATTCCTTCAATTCTTCGAGCTTCCTGTAGCTTAGCAAAGTGCATTACTATTATTACTGACGGAGTCAGTCTTCATTACCGCTATTTTATTGATCGTGCAACGCAACAAGTACACACATTCGTGATTCCTACAGTCATAGTCGATTTGATTCCGAACGTATCTTCTTGGACATTCTGGCAATTAAATTTGATCCATGTCGTCTGGTTCTTGAGCTGCAAAATGACAAAATACTTGGTCTGTGTGACCAAGTGTAGCTTGGACGTGGCAACCCATTCACTTGGTTTGTTTCACATGTGGGTGCAAAGTAAAAATGAAGACAGAGCTAAAGGATTATTGATAGAATACAAAACTCAGTAATATAATGGATAAATCCTAGTCACACACCATGAATGCCTTTCACAAAGCCGCATTTTAAAATTTTAATGATAATATGAACGTTTTTTCTATAGTAATTTTAATAAATTGGTCCCGGTGTCATGTTTATCAATAGCTACGTTAATATAATATACTTAGAAATTCGCCATTGGAAGAATTGCATACAAGTCCGTAGCAACATTAGATTGGCCGATTGGGCAATCCTACTGCAGTCAGTTGAGAATCAGATGAGATTTGAAACCTCTGTCGAATTGCACCTTTGGCAATAGAGTGTTGCCTCGTTGCCCGAATTCCACGTAGCCAGAGGCAGGTAAATGCGGCAAAATGAAGCCCAAAGGTCATCATTGCGAGAAGAAATATATCCCGATATAAATTTTCTGGGTGGAAACCTAGGGATAGTAGCAGCTGTTCACCATTCTGAATGCAAGGCAAGCTGTAGTTTCCTGGTTGCACTTCTCCACAATCTGTGCCAATAGGAGGAAATTTCAACGCAACTGAAGTGAGAAACAACACCTCATTTGTTGTACTTACCAATGTTTTCAATGCCATGCCACTGCAACACAGTCAAAGCTTCATTTCCGTACTGCATATATGATACGTATTTCATCCAGCTTAATAACAGAGGTATCGTCCTATAAAAGAAGAATCAAATTAGTCCTCTCTCGAGTCCGTACTAATTAAGAAAATAAGTAGGACTTAGGATTTCTACTCAAAGGCAGTCTCTAGTGTCATCTTATGACAGATCGATTGTCTGTGAGGTCTCAGAGGCTTTTTTTCCCGAGGAGTGGGTACTACCTGCTTTGACGTGAGACAGGAACGGAGTTTAAGAGTGTAATGCGCTCTGGGACTACAAAAACTGATAATGAGCACCACTTGTTTAAATTGGAGAGTGAATGCTCGACGTAGTCAAGAATAAATAATTCTGGAAAACCATGCAGAACACTGGTAAAGAAATTAGGCCGGGCTCTCTTCTACTCATAAAGGATCTCTAACGGGATAATTTCAAGGAATCTCCATGGTTGTGTGTAGCCAACGTACAGCAGCAATTTAACTCGAATATACTACACGCGCCAAATGGGTAAAGTTACCCAGACTTGCAAAGCACACTAGGCCCTTCACACAACATAAGTACAAATGGAAAAGCTGTGCTCGAAATAGCGAACTAAATTCTAACAGCATTGCTCAGATGGGACCGGGAGTGCTTGTGAGGCAGTGTGTGCGGGATGGGAGACCGGAACTGTAAAATGCAGGAGGTGACTTGATAGCACTTCATGCCGTCACGGATCTGTATTAACTCCAAAGTTAAAATATTGCCATTTGACAATTATTTTATTACAATGGTATAGTATGGTTATCCAAGCTAATTACGTTATCTCATTTCTTAACTTCTTTCTAGGAATGGCAAATATATATTTACTCTTAAACGGCGTACGAGGAAGATGACGATCTCCCTGAATGAAATGTCAATTACTTTAGGCTAGGTTGTTCATTTCCCTTCATTCAAATAATTACAAATTCTCCGACCCAAATCTACGCATATATAATTACACAATGGCAGCTGGTGTGATCCAACAGACATTTTCCGGGCCATCATGACGGCTGACATGGACCCGAGGATGAATTCATGTGTGTAGGAATCGTCCATAAATTATTCATTCACTCGAATTGAATAGCAAACAGATGAGATTTGTTCATTGGAATTTGTATATGTCCGCCACTGCCGAATGCTACACGGATCTATATAAAATCTATATTGATCGACATAGAGAAAGTACGTGCAAGCAATGCTAAACGTCAAATACTGATAACTCCATCACATTGACTACGTAGATCCTACATAGCATTTTATCCGAGATCTTTGCCTGCTCGTCATATCCTAACTGACAGAGGTAAGGTAAGTACAAACGTGAGCATTGATAGTGTAAACGATTACCCTTAACTGTCTCATAATCATGATTGTCTGGTCAATATTCTGATGGGCCATTCAGCTCTCTAGCCATTGCACCCTACCACATGGTGAACTCGGATGAGCCTGGAGAGCGAGTGTGAAAAAGATGGACAGAGGTTTTCAACTATATGCTAGGATTCCCTGCACTACTCTAATCGTGTGGAGACAATGAAGAAGATAGATCGGGTAGAATGAAAATCCAAAATGAGCACTAGCCCATCACTTTTTCACTATCTCATTTACTGAGCCAACGAGATTTAGTCAAACACGACTACAGAGGAATATGTTGGTGTGGTACAGACTTCGCACTAACATATGGAATATCTTCAAATTGCACTAACTTGACAGTTAATGGATGAGTAAGTTTTTGTCTAAGCAAATTAGTTGATCTTCATGTTAAGGTAGCGTGTGTGGAAATATTCTTACTTGATGTTGATGTAGAGACCGGCAGATACCATGACCACCTGGTTTATTGGGATCATCACTGTCGTGCTCATGTCCAAGGAGTCAAAAGCAGTAGATAGAAGGCATCCTATGTATAGATATGCAGGGAGTTAGGATCCGTTACTCATAAATCCAATGATGTTTACCATAGGCACAGGCGACGTTAGCTGTTAAGATGAGCACTGCTGCCGTCAAAAGGAATGCAAAGGCCTCCGGACGAAGACCGATGATCCAGTAGGCAATGACTATGAATAGGAAAGGCTCGATGACAAATCCAGGAATCTGGAATTTAATTTTTTACAGTGCTAGATGACGCAAGTTCAACGGAGAGGATGTAATTGCATGCAGAACTTATACGTATAATTACATGCATTAAAGCACGTAAGTGGAACGCTTAAAAACTGAAGCATAGGGACTCGTGACTTTTCTCTGTACTCACTGAAATATTCAAAGTAGGTACTTTTCGCTACTATCAAGCAACTTTATGGATCTTTGCGAAATTCAGTGGGCTGTGCGTTTGCCTGTATATTACGACAACAAGCAGTTTAAAAGATCAGTCTACATTACTTATAGACGTATTGACGCGTTTCTTGCTCGAATTCCGCAGCGTACCCGCTGTCTCAGTAACGGGCTAGGGAATTCTTCATACTAGGCAGTTTGAAA
The DNA here is from genome assembly GCA_034698825.1 of Deuterosminthurus bicinctus. Classification (NCBI taxonomy): domain Eukaryota; kingdom Metazoa; phylum Arthropoda; class Collembola; order Symphypleona; family Bourletiellidae; genus Deuterosminthurus; species Deuterosminthurus bicinctus. The sequence continues at coordinate 21,342 of JAQIWI010000333.1, read as the reverse complement.
CATACTACGTATAAATATATTCGTCATCGTAAACATAATTTTAACGTGGGTTGCCATTGGAATGTTCACGTTTACGCGCGTTACGCTTGTGTTACGTTTTTTCGCAAACTGCCTAGTGAATGAGATATATATATACGTGTAGACAGCGTAGCAATTGCTTTGACCTTCTACCATCTCAAAACTCCAGATGAAAATTTGTATGGGAACCACCATAATTTCGCACCCTTACTTGAAACATCAATTTCAATTCAGAGGCGATTCACTTAAAAGTGGCTCAGGATGCCAAAAAATCGAAGCCTAGCGTTTGTGTTCACCTAGAAAGCAATTTGTTGCTTTTGAATCCACCTAGAGAGTCTAATAAATTAAATTCGCATTCTAGAAAAACTGTCTATTTTCCAATGTACTCAACAAGTGACGAAAGTTGTTAGTTCACCATGTACTTCACCATTGGTGATAAACATTTTCGTATAACCTCATCTTTGTGATAAAGATTAACAGATACTTAAATTTAATGTTGTGTCAGTACTTGTCTCTCCTTTCTGAATGAGCTGTGAGAAGTAGTGATGACTAGTTGAGACTGTGTGCTACAAAATATGTAGCATTCCCGCTAATAGGACATGGTACATGTCCACGTAATTTTGGCTGTTGCCCACCTATTTGCATAGAACCAAAACAGTGAAACAGTTTTGTCACAGAGCTAGTCGAGTTAAACTCTATTGTCTCTGTAGTCTCCGTAGACTGTCAACAGGTTATGAACGACGACAAAGTCAGTAAAATGTATGATCTGTTGGGAATATCCTTGAATATAAAATTCTATGTAATTTCCTAGCAGCATGTATGGAAAAATTCAAGAGAGGATTCTTGTACAAGCAATTAAAAACACTAAAGGCACCTTCAAAAAGCTTCACGAGGTCTTTCACAGTATCAGATCTTCATTGCAGGTAAGTTGACCGGTTGAAAACTACCTATAACCGATATGAATCGCTACGATTAATTTAGCCATGGAAGATTCGCTCTCGGGCTATTCACCCAATGCCAGTTTGGCAATGCTCTTCGCGTATGCCTGGAAGCCGTTACGTCCAGTGGAATGCACTGAAGCGTCTTTGATACTATGCAGGCAGCAGGTATCGTAATCGTAAGTACCTTGGGCGTGAGGTGCGTTCAGCTGGGTCAATGTGGTTGTTGTCGTGCCAAAGCTGGGAAAACTACCTGCTGAGTCATTTTGCGGAGTTAGTACGCTGATACGGTTCATACATGTGCCAATGTGCCTCCACCCACATTAACCCACTGTAATCATTGTCGGGAATGGCAATCCACCCATTTTCTAGAATTTACCAGCACCTCCCATGGTTCTCTTGCCCCGGGTTGGGGGATATTTATAGGTAGCTCTACGTAATTTCGTCGCGTGGTCGTTATACATGAATAACTTGCATTGAAGTTCAACACAACCTCACCAAGGCACGGGCTCACGAGCCGGCGGTAGCTAGCAATTACAGTGTATACAATGTCGTCTATCTCCTGCACCTGATCAATACAGGATCCCATGTGTATGCATGGAAGTGGAATGACATATTTTGCTAACGGACCAAATCGATGGAAATGAGCGGTTGCTGAGCATGCTGTCAATGGACTGCAACTCTGAAGCAGGATTTTTTGACAGTTCTAATGAACGAGGGATGGAAATGGAGAGAGGAAGAGGAGTTTAGAAGTCTCTGAGGAGATGAGGATTCTCCCGCAGAAAACGCAGGATCCATAATCCATAACTGTCTTAAAAGGAAATCAATTATATAGTAACTTACGAGGGATAGAATTTTTGACACGTAGTACGTATCAGTACGATACAACTGGTTGCTTCTTTCTCTCAAGAAGATGGGAATCTCTTGCGGGAATACCTACGGAGTAAATAAGTACATATATTGGCATATCATGGTAAGATTCGCAATAGAATTTGATAGAATTTAAAACAGTTTTTGAGCCTAGCTTTCCGCTGTTAAAGGTGCGCAAATGAAACACAGTAGTAAGCTTAATCATGGATCTACCGTAGGCTGTATGTGTGTTTCCACGCTAAACGTTGTTTGTGTGTACGGCTGAGAGAGAGAAAGACTAGGCGATTCCCTAAAGAAAAAGTCAGTCAAAAAAGCACTATTCGCATGGACTTTGTCTCTAAGCGCTCGGCAGTCCCAGCAGTATATGAATCTTTCCCATTAGCTCCAGCCTCTGTAGCACTTCTTGTCCATCCATCTTTTTATTCGTAATGCTAAACAGTGCGCAGAAAGTAATGGAAGATGCAGCGCTTGTAATACTTATCGCAACGACTGCATTACTGGTTTAAATTTGGACCAAGGGTAAACTTTCTCCGGCACTTTTTAACGCGTTTTTTGTTTCCCACACAAACACAAAAACCAGTGGAGTTTTACCTTGCATGGAAAAAAATCTATGGAGAGAAGTTGGCTATTCAATGAAGACTGTCAACTAAAGAATGGTACTAACTCTCGATGCGTCCTCAACATCTAAGATACGGAGCGGTTTATCTTATACGCCCTCATGCACGTAAGAACCACGTTGAAAAGTAAACATAAGAGACCTAAGACTCGCTAAGAGGCGTACTTATAAAATTGAGCTAATAGTTGCGATCACGAATGGTAAAAAAAAATCCTTACATTCAAAACGGCATAGCAAGAGGGGAAATTGTTTTCAGTGAGGAAGATGAACAAAGCTCCTTCGATGTCTTGAATGCCCTTTTGATTCAACTGGACATGGGCGAAGCATAGAGCCATCAGAATGGCCGTCATCTGTCACAGAATAGAAGCCAGACTCAAGTATACAGAAAAATACAAAAACTGTCAGCATCTTTGACCCCTGCCTGCTACAAAAAATGCTGCGTCAACCGACCGCAATGCTCAGTCACTGACATAATGTGTGTGCTTGAGTACAAATCGAAGATAACGGATGAGAGTAAAGGTAAGTTCTTGTGTGGGAAAATAACCATTTTGTGGACATTGCGTATAATATGGACAGATGAATTCCTTATAGAGTCCACCAAAGATCGCCATGTCAACCAGTACAGCTGTGTTCGCCATTCCGATCCGAACCTTTTGATAATCAAGAATCACTTAGTCTACAGTTTTCTTTGTATGAAGAAGAAGAAGACATGGCATCTGTCTCCATCGCTCACTTACATCACACTCCTTCGCTTCATCCTACCGCAGATGTCAACCTAAGGAAGAAGAGAAAATAGAATTTCATTTACTTTTCTCTCACCTACTGCACACACTACTTGAGGAATAGTCTGACGATAGGACCTTCTGTAATGTAAGAAGACGCGAGGCATGAAATCTCTACATATTACTTTGCTCTCTTCATATCTTTTTTTCCAGACACTTTAACCAGAGGAGACAGTGGTTTCTTTCTACTAATACTCTGTCAGATTTAATAACTCGCTCACTTATCCTTTAATCTTTGCAACTGCTATGAACAAAGTATTCCGCTTTTTTGCTGTTGTTACTTACAGAGAAGAATATTCTTTTCAGCTCGTTCCATTCATTTTGACGGAGAAAATTAAAAAACCTCCTTAGTGGTAGAGACAAAGGGGCATACAAATGTATTATACTCCTGTACATACGTATGCCCCATATGACTCCAGAAAAGGGATCTACCTGATTTGAGTATGATGTTAGGAGTGCAGAGTCATTGAGTCTTTGTATTGTTTGGGCCAGGGTAGTTGCTAGATCAGATGTTGCAAAACTGTCACAAATATCATGTCCTTCGTGCGCCCATCGGTTGTTCTTACGACCAGCAAGCATTTGCATGTAAAAGTCCGCTGGATTGTAGCTCGGTGGACACCGGTAGCCGATTCTGAAATGAAATATGTAATCGATTGAATAGAATCTTCAGTCTGCAGAGTATTCAGCATTTCATCTTTGTTGACCGGATTTTGTGTAAGAAACTCTCAGCCTGCAGCTGTCTCTAGAAATGCCCTTGAAGGCAACTGTGAATCAAATGTACTCATTGTGAATTATCTGTACCACTCATCTAGCGCAAAAATTTGGTTACCTCTATGAAATGTTGGATTAGTGTGAGTTCGAGTTTTTAATAGGCTGGTGCGGCACACACTATTAAACAAATCCCAAGGGACCTAAAGACTACGTTTCAGGTAACTTGTACCATCCGGGGTGCCGGCAGAGTACATGCCCCGATTTGTGCCACTGGTTGTAAGAAGTAATCAAAATCATGAAATTTCCAAATCAACAAGAAACTAAATGTAACTATAGCTTAATTTTTCTAATTGATTTTGACATGTCGCATGTCTTTCCCCGTCTTAAGAAGATCCTCAGAGTACCATAGCATGAAAAAGTTGGTTTAGAATAATGAGGGAACGTGATTTCTTTTAACTTGAGCGTGAATGACGCAGCTCCGCATTCAACCAGGCTCTGTTTGCTTCTTGACTTTCAAAGATCCTTTAACATGTCCTCTAAATTGATGAGCCTTCCAGGACCTTGTATTCCTCAAATGCACAGCCTAAGCATTGAGCATTCCGTTAGCGAATTGAATGGATACAACCCTTGCTAACTCACGACTGGGTTTTTCAAAAACTCATTGTTTGTGTATCTAGAAGACTCTCATACAGACGACCAGGAATTATTCATACGTATCTCTTGGTGGATTTTTACAATGATCCCTTCTTTTTACGTTTATATATGAGAAGAGCGCAACATGGTGATGTTCTAAGCACGCATAAAATATGTACAGAGGATTCTACTTACGAGAGGAAGAACTGCTCCGCATCCTGCCGCTTTCCCATGAAGGCAACCCTCCCGTCACAAAGTAATATGAGATGATTAAAAGCTGAAAAGACCTGGGAGAAGCAAAGACTGGATTTAAGACGGTTGGCATTGATCTTGTATCATCCTAACAAACCCACCTACAAACACACAAGAGAATCCTCTTACTTTAATTAACTGCTTCTTTTATTTTCCACACTCTCCTCTACCGAGTACAACACATGCGATGTCCATCGTATATGGTAGTATGAAGGCGAAGTAAACAGAAGAATGAATAAAAGATGCTGTGAGTGAAAAGGGAATACGGAAGTGGCTTTCTCAATGGCCTTGCCCACATATGCAAGGTCAACAGCTTTCTTACATTCTTCGGTTTCCCTCTGTGAAAACACCAGACAGATCACACTAAAAGTGAACGGGATTACGATCAATAGCACAGAGCTTGTTATAACACAAAATAAGGTTACGTTGGATACTCAGTTTTACAAAACACATGTGCAATACTGGGATCATTATTTCCCACCCCCCCCCCCCGAAATTCGACATCTTTCTCGTATTGCACATCATGCCGGAAAATATACTGAGAGAAAGACAGGGAATAGATATAGCTGGGAGATGATAATGATGGCTGTTGCAGGACAGCCACAACAATGGAAACTAAGAACATTTATCTCTGTCAGTTCCGGCTTCATTCTCTCTCAAAGTTTCTGCTGAGGATATCAAAAGCTTTCATATCATCATCACCCTGGTCACGTTATGGGATGTTTACTTAGAAAAGTTATCCTTCGTCCTTGGCTTTGTGTATTTGTCTACTTCACCTATGCTGCCTTAATGTGTGCTGTATACAACATTACAAGATACTAATGAGTGGGAAGGAATGTGTGTCTGTACGTGTGTTTACAAGTCAATAGCAAATGGGTGGAATGGACATAATGTGTGTGTGTGTGTGTGTGTGTGTGTGTGTGTGTGTGATTGCAACAACGGAGTGTGGATTACTTTGGAAGGAGGCTGATGGATGGAACAAATGATGGTACGTCCTCTGGCTGCCAATTGTTCCAGTAAAGAAATGATTGTGTGTGCCGTGTGACTGTCAAGACCACTCGTTGGTTCGTCGCAGAATAGTAACGGAGGATCTGTCACAATCTGTTCCCAAATGGACCACAGCCATGTTACATTCAGTCAATGTTGCTCCACATCAAGGAACCCGCATTGATGATAACAAGCGAGATGGAAAGTTCATTAAGCATTTACACAAGATACAAACCACGAGTAAAAGAGACACCGCTTCCCACAGTCTTCGTTTACATAGCTGAGAGATATGCAGAGAAAGCATGACAGGAAAATTTGAATGATTTTTCGCTGAGAATACAGTCTGCTGATCATTTCAGAGTCATCACTAATGCGAGCGCAATGCTGCGTGAAAGATATGAGGGCGATAAACAAGTGTAGATTCATCCGTCAGAAAAATAATTGGACAACTTTTTGGATCCAAACCAACAGACTTTTCCCAAGAGATCCCAAACTTTTCTATGCACACAACCCCTCACATTGATACATATTCAAAGTGTTCAAATTGCTCAACAAGGACAAGGCTTTCCATCAAACAGTTTTCTTTCATAGACCATCTCAAATGTGATGGTTATCATCATCATCACGGAAGAACATCTCACAAATGCACAATGTTGCCAAAGCGGCGGTCGTATGGTAAGATCAAAAGAAGGCCCATAAAACAGCACATCATTGGAAATAAATAATGTAACAGAGAGAGAGAGAGAGAGAGAGAGAGAGAGAGAGAGAGAGAGAGATGAGACATAAGAAGAGAGTGAGAAGAGTAAAGGGAGAACCTGTGAGGCAAATACAAGACGTTTTCTCTCTCCACCGGACAAGGACGAAATAGTTTCACTGGGTTTCAAGCCTAATTCCGTCAGCAATTCATCCACTCTCAAACTTCTCCACTCGCTCGAACGGTCACAGTAAAGAATCCCAACCTATGAAACGAGACAGAATGGTGTAACAGGACATGAATTGTTGGGACAGGAAACGGCAGAAAACAACTGGCGAAGGCAACAAATTTACTCTGGTCCAAGATAATCTTTCCATAGCAAACTGTCTATCCCACGCCAATGTAAACAGTTCATATTGCGAAGCAGAGCCACAGTTCTGATCAGGAAATCCAAATCCCCGCCGCTATTTTGATCATGCATGAGGAAAATTTGCACATGATCCATTTTGTATGACAATGGAAATAAGCTTCTTTGCTGTTGTCATACAGTAGGCAGTTTGCGAGAACATATATATGTCATCGTAAATATAATTTCAACATGGGTTGCCATAGGAATTTTCACGTTTACGCGCGTTACGTTTGTGTTACGTTGATTTTCGCAAACTGCCTCGTATGGAGTAGCTTATTCTCCATCTTCCTAGTCTTTAATTCCAATCATCTACTGATCCATGGTCACCAGCATCTATTTATTCCACAAGCCATTCCATCTGTATTGGAATTCTCCCCATGGGGACAGGAAGACACTGTAAAAAAAAGAAGTTTTGGTATTTACCATGAACTCCAGATGTTCTCTCGTGGTCAGCGTTTCAATAAACAGAGTCTGTTGAGGGACGAAAGTAGACAAGCGTAACATGTCTCCATCAACTGGCCACCCATTGATTCGAATGTCGCCTCGAATGTCTCCTGAATATACAAAAGACATACACGGAGAGAGGGAGAGAGATAGAAAACACCACCATATACTTCACTCGCAGTCGCCTTTGCATTTTATTTGTTGTGGAAAGTGACAAAGAAAAACGATTGATTCTGCCTACTGCGCGGCACACAATAATAACAATACCAACTCTAGTGGTGTCCTTTAAATCTCATAGAAAAGTGTGAGTACACTGAAATCTCATATTCCATACTATTCTTGCAAATAAACTCCGTAGCATACCACATGTCCAATGCACATAAGTCTTCCCACTGCAGCGCACGCCTGGTGTCTGCTTTGCAAACGCGTATAATTTTTCAATTCAGTCACCTCTTGGTGCAAAACTTGCTGAGTGCTGTGGAATCCCGAAAAGGAGTTGAAGAGATTAACGGGCGAGGGGGTAAAGTCTGCAAGAACTTCCCCACTGACAATATTCTTATGCGCCCTTCTTATTTAGCCCGATGAATGAAACCATTTCTCCTTCCCCTGCTCACATTCCGACATACAGAGGAAAATTATCATTTAAACGGTGGAGCATTAGCATAATTAAAAAACTTGCCTCCTTCATCTCAACTACCGTCATCCTGATTAAGTTTACCTAGACAGAGAAAAAGATTGGGCACACATACCACTCCCACGTACATGTTCTAGTTGTTCTCCATTTCCTTTTCCTCAGCCAGTAGTGATGAGAGTGATTGTGGCTTTTATTATTTCAAGAGAAACTCATAAGAATCTGCAAGATGGCAACATTTACAACGCATCGATGCTTCTTCTCCTGCCTCTATCTTCTGAACTATTATACGAAGCTATGTTTTAACGTTCTTGTCTCCGACTCTTCACAAAACTAAAAGCCTTCACGGTACATTGGAATTCTGATAAGAGCACTGACGTGAGTACCACCAGGAGCTTCTGTTCCATTTCTTCATTACAAGAAACTGACTGAGGTGTAGTGGGATGTATGCTAGACTTTGAAGGCGACTTAAATTGTCAAATAAGACGTAGCAGGTCGGTGTCCTTGAGACCTGTCGGTCAGAAAAAAGATTTTAAAGCAATAAACTTGTAGGTGGAGAATACTCCCATGGATGTTGGTTCTATTGCAGAGTGCGCAGGGAGAAAGGGAGACGAGGAGGTAGAGAGAGGCTGGCTCAGTGGGGAAAGCTGATGTGAATTAAACTCACGTGCAGTGCACTAGTGTCACTTTCACTCTGCCCGCATCCATTCGTTACTTTCCAGACAAATGTGGTCTCTTTAGTATGCGAAGCAACAGTGGGACATTTGAGCGTTTGGAAAGCAGAAAATAAACAGAGAATTTGCCAATACTAGAAAGTCGGAAGAGACGAAGCATTATTCAGTTCGACAAGAAGCAGTAAGAATAGTCCACTCCTTTGTGACCATAACACATGGCTAAATATGTTGCAATGGAAGGCCTGTGCATTTCAGCTTTTGTCACGATTTTACATGCAAGTGTAAATTAAATTTAACGCTCCTGTCACATGGAATACTAGTCGGAAATGTGTATCCGAGTACTTCTTCATCTCTAGCACGAAGGAAACCTACGTATTCTTAGGAATGATGATAGCACGAATCACCCAAATAAGTCAGCGCACATGCACTGAAGATCAACATAGTACAGGATTACAAGAACTCGTAGAGAGTCTGTATTGCATTAGTCAGAGCTAACTAATAGTTGTCCCAGCTCTTGTCAATGCAGCATTAAAGTTTTATCACAACCTATGGTCTATACATTATTTATGACCCTGATTTCTCAAGGTTCCCCACCAATTTCTGTAGCTGTGGGACAGGAAAAATCCACCCATTTTCCGCTCACAGTGGCAATTTACAACCTCCGACTCCATAACATGAGATTGTATGAAATCTTTCACTGTAATTCTTCCCCCTTTCCTATACACTTCCCTTGCAAGTTCAGACTCTGTCCTTGTCAATACATGTAGAGCAAAAAAGGAGTTTCCTTTTACTTGACACGGGCCAACAGGATCCTGGAGACACAAAGATGACTATTGAACTGTTTGCTCTCAGCACGTGCCTTATACTATGCTCTCTCCAAATCGAAATCATCTCTCATTATGTGAAACCAAGATAATACAGTAAAACACCGCTCTACTGGCACTTAGTAGAGTGATTTTCCGTCAGGTTCTGAGTTGCACGTGCCGTTTAAGCATCATGGCATGGACCCATTCTATAGTGTACAAGCTAGTGACATTGACGACTTCTTTAGAGTACATGAGTGCCAACCAGTAGGTGTCGAGATGGCCAAATCAATCGACTTGCTCATGTTTGCGGATGATTGTGTAATGGTCGACGACACCAAGCTCGCTCTTCAACATAAAATTAACGTTCTATGTCAGTACAGCAACACAAACAGCCTGAAAGTTAAATTGGCAAAAAACATGCCATGGTGTTTCGAAGGGGTGGTTACATCACAAAAACAGATAAATTCTACTATGATGAGTCTATTTTAATTTAAACAGATTGTTTCATATGAACATGAACGCCCGAGAATTTATGAAGAAAGTACGTTTAGCTACGTCACAAAAAATCGTTGACGTCATCAAAAAGGGTCATATTCAATCAATGCAGGCCCAGACCAAACTCCTCGACTCAATAGTCAACTCAATTTTGCTTTATAGTGCGGCTCGCTGGGCTTTTGCTTTTAGTGGCAAACTGGAATCAGCACAGACATACTTCTTCAGGCAAATATACTGGCTACCCAGTACAGTCCGAAACCACTTCATCAGAGGTGACACAGGCCACGTGCAGTGATGGGCAATCCAGAAAGTTAGGGATGGGATTAAGGATTAGGGCTGTACCTATCAGGCACGTGGATTAGGATTCTGGAATGTGGAATGAACATCCAATTGGATTGGATTTAAGTTTGGAATATGGAATGCTGGTTTCAAATTGACAGAATATGGATTACGGATTGAAGTCCAACGTTCCACAGTTGGAATATATTCCAGAGTTTTACATCATCAAGCTGGAATATATTTATAGAATATTGCACATTTTTGGATTAGAAATCTTGGAATTTACGAACCCCGGCAGATGGATTTGGATTAGGGATATGGATTTTTCTCGACAAGGAATGTGGAATGGAATGTCGAATTGGATTACAGTGTAATGTGAAATAATCCTAATCCTGGTATATTTATTCCTGGATTACCCATCACTGGTCACGTGCATATCTCATATGAGGTGTGCTCTGTGATGCTGAAATATTGGTTCCGCTTACTAAATATTTCCGCGGGCAGTTTTCCACGAATGTGCTATAATCGGCTACTCTACCATCACAACGCTACGAACTGTGAGCCCAGATAAAATTGGTTGACGTCCGTGGCCAACATGCTCATTTCAATTGGACACGTAAGGGTGTGGCGAGAAAAAAGTGCAGAAGTGCACATTTTTGGACATAATGAATAAAATTAAAATATATCTGGATGAAAATGATAGAATTAGGATAACAAACTCGGCTTCACACCCCTTGTACCACGAAAGCTACTTATTCCCAACTCATACTCAAAGGCATATTCAAGCAGATATTCCTCTTGGAATGAAACACACAACTTTCCAATTCTGATGTAACGCTCAAACCATTTCCGTCGGTAGAAATACATTCAAACTACGAAGCTATTAAAGTGAGAACTATACATACTAATGCAACGAGACGCTGAGTTTAAGGCACACCATGTTTGAATGCGGGATTCTACAAGAGCTTCGTTTAAGATGTAACACACGCAATTATTATAGTTCAATTGGATACACAAATGTATGTCTAAACGAACCCACAAAATGCTTTGATGCTATTTATTATTATTTAAGAAAAACAGCTCAAAAGTTAACTCTCAAGACCACGATTAATTAATCTAATTGTAACTAAAAAAAACCAAATTCTTGCTACACTAAATTAATGGTAAGTTAAATTCTGTATTTGGGTAAGTCCCAATACAGAGCTCATGAGGCTAATGATGATGATGATTATAGTGTACAAGCCAACACTAAATTAGTGATGGTCGACAATGCACTAGACATGTAAGTCACAAATTGCTTTGGTCCATTTTCTTACAGAAAAATTATCTTGCTTTTTGCTTGTAAATAACACATGCGTTCAATCCGATATTTCTCGTAATCATGCAGAATCAATGCTGGAATGATTCGGATGGATAATTTCACTTCGTAATATATTTTAGTAAATTTTCATAGCTCATTCTGTAGACAAGCTGGTTCGTGGATGTATTTGGATGGTAAAGAAAGAGGAAGTGATCATATAGAGCAGTACATAAATTGCCAGCTGCTCAAACAGAGTTGTAATTTCCAATCCCTTCGGTCAGTACCAGTCTTTATAACTTATTTTTCAGTAACGACCTTGCTACTGCATTCACTCACTCGGCTCTTATTCCTTCAGACGTAGCTCTCTGTCCTCCTCGTATAGCCTGTCTTCAGGGAAGTCAAATTAGACTGGAGGGTCTACAAGCGAAGTCATGAGTGAGACAAACTTATTTCTACTTTTATCATGGATATTGCTTGATGGGAAATTCCTTTCCTGTGCCAGCTCTGTAATCAGCCCCGAAGGCACTACGTATGGCTGGATTTCCATGCTATCTGATTACATCACGTAGGGTCTTGTTGGTGAAAGTTGAGAAATCCTGCAGTCAAGTCCTCATCATTTATCATAGGGCGACCCTTCATGACAGATCCAATCCCTTTTTCTATCGTCAACTACAAAGTCCTATGACCACTCGGTGGGATAAATTAAACTCGTTTCTACAGTTTATTGAAGCCGTGACACCGGAGAAGGTCTGACTCAAAGCCGCTGTCGTCAGTTTTAGTCTTCCTTCTCGGTGTCCTTCGTGAACTAGAGTTTCATGAGACCTCATTTATAGATCAAAGCAAAATTTTTTTCAATTTCCCGTTTCTCGCACGCCTGTCTATTTCCACGATAAATATTTCCACTCTCCAAAGTCCAAGTTCAATAGTATCTTCACGTATGTATTACCCGCTTGCAGCTGCTCACAAGATTCCGCAAAATACAATAAGCAAACACGTTGGCATTCTTTCATTTAAGACAGCAAAGGAGTAAAAGGCAGACAAGTTTTGCAGGGATACGCACAGGGTGGCCACTTTTTGAGAACCACGACCATGACTTCTCGAAAATTCGTTGTATCTCGTGAGATAACCTTTTGATGTAAGAAACCATTTCTCTGAGGTCTCAGTTTTCGAAAAACATGCCCCAAAATGCTACAATCTTTAGTGAACAAGATATAGGTGTCAAAATCTACAAAAATTGCATGACAAGGCCTTTAAGATAGGTGTTCAAACTGAACTGACCTCTTCGAGTTCAAGATTTTTTGGCGATTTCGACTTGAACTTCCCCTGAACAAATTGACTTATCTCGAGACCCTAGCTTCATTCACACCTGCTTCTAACATGAAACCTCAAACATCATCACGATTATAAGTTCATACGTTAAATTAGGCCACCCTGTATATACGTTCCTCGAGGTTCGAATTCATCGCCTATTCCTTCGGAGAAGAAGAATGATTCTGAAGGGTATGTTTGCATAAGGTAGTCCCAATTACACTTTTAAACGTGAATAACTTGAGTTTCGAAGCTTTAGACATGGCAAATACCAATTCTGAAACTCGAGTCTTAGGGTAATTGTTTAACGTGGTTCACAAAAATAACCCAATGACGGGCTGAGAAATTTGAAGTCATTGAAAGAAGAAGTTATTCAGATTTAAAAAGTGCAAACATTTCACTTGGCTACCCTGTACATCCGAGTGTACTGATGTTTTAGTTGGTTGTTTGAAATCCACTCTTGTGATATTCACATGTTGAAAAACTTTGTTGCCACGTATGTTACTGACCGGCCCATGCGAAATGTATCTCAAATGGAAATCGTTTACACTTGATAGCATCACAATTGTAAACTACGCCAGAAACTAATGAAAAGAGCATCATACGATGGGGAGTGCATGATTCACGAAAAAAACTAACTTTTTCAGTGCACACATATTGTACAAGTTCGAAAGCATCAATTGTACGACTTCTTGTCTAAATTGCATCAGCCAAGAAACCCTTTGATAAGTGTAGCATATGCTCCCTTCACGTTGATAGAGGCGAGTGCAAAGAAAAATGAATGGGTATCATGCTATCAGCACGCATGTGTGTTTGATTTTTACTTTCACTCGCACTCCTTCCCATATCTCTTCCAACCGTAAAACTTACTGTTCATTTTCCATCAAAGACGCGCCGTGAATTTCCATTCTCTCACGAAGTAAGCAGTGAAAGGACTGATTCATTCATAAGGATAGATTACCTGAGAATCGATTGGCAAGGGCACACAACAAAGTAGTTTTTCCCGCTCCGCTGGAAACGATAAAAATACACGTATGCCATTATCATAATCGATACATACCCTCAAGCTTTACTACCCAAGTGCCAATGAGCTCTCATGCATCTACACAATTTGACATACTGACTCATCAAAACTTATGCCGCACACTGTTAACAGTATCCGCCCAGATTGCCATACATAGCCTGCGAGAAGAAACGAGGGCATGACAGGAGAGGAGAAAATTGGCCAACTTTCTATAGCATGGAACAGTAGAGACGAAGAGCAGGAAGAATGGAAGCGGAATCATAATGAAAGCTCTTTCCACATACACGCCCGCACACACAAATACATACACACACACATAAACATACAAAACACTATTTGCCTTGGCTTTTCTCTCACATACACACACACAATTCCTCCAACCAGGTGCTTGTTATTTTTACAACTACTGAAGCCAAACTCCTGTCAGTACAAGGGGTGATGAGGTTACTATAGAGCAAGAACTGATCTCACCTTGGTCCTAGAACGGCTGTCAATGTTCCAGACTGGGCGATTCCACTCACTAGAAAGAAGCAAAGTCAAGTATAATAGAGCCAATTATTGGTGGTGCCTTAGGCGGTACATGTACTCTAGTACATATACAACATTAATCCAATACTACAATGCGTTAGTGATTTGACCAGGTAATGATCTATCATAAGCCACGGAGTGCTTTACTTAGTGTACTTCCCTATTTCCCTCCACAGGATCTCAATGATTTGAAAACTCCGCGACCTTCTAGCATTTCACCGAGCCAAACAAAATACCCTGAGCTACTCACTCAAGAACGCTAACCTGAACAAAAAGCCTATATATATTTCTAAGTTTTCCTTTCCATTACAACAAGTCATGTACCAGGTAATGTGAAATAGAGTAAAATGCGCACATGTTTCCATCATTTGATATAATTTTGAACGCCTTATTTCACAGGAATATAAAGAGAGAAATAGCGAAAGAGAATAGCAGCAGGCGCCAAGTGTCTGTAAGATAATACAATATTCTCTGATTTTCCCCTCTTGTGTACGCTGCATAAATCCTCTTTACAGTCAATGAACTTGTTCTCCTCTAACAGTAACTGTTGGTGTAGTACTGTTTTTGTAATGGATTTAGGTTTTAAGCCATACTATGCCAAAGTGGTGGAATGATTGGATAAGTGTACAAGGCCCTCTTCCTATCTATCTTTCTCTTCTCATTTAGTATTACTTTCCAAATTGATTGAATGATTGATTCTAGGATCTACTGTCCCAGAACATGTCTGTATTATACAATAAATTGTCTGCGACGAAGAGAAATAAAATACAACCCCTTAGCAGCTGGCAACAATGCAGGGCTATGTAAGTAACGTTGGCTCTAACAAAGCTAGCAAGAGTGTAATTTCAATCAAATATTTGGCATTTTGGATCATACTTGTATGAAAGTTTCGACACTTTTCTACCACATACGTAAGTCGGAGGATTTCTGAAGGTAAGGAGACTACTGTAATCTGAGAGACACTTGGAAAACGAATAAAGTGGAAGTACTGCAAATCCCTCCATCCTCTTCTCTCATACCTACTCTGAACGCAGGGTAGTTCTGCTCATGAGGATTCTAGCCAATGTACTACCAAAGTTTGCTTCTTCTGGATCAATCACACATCTTGTGGGAGTTGCAGAGAATTGAAGGGATGCATTTGGAGAGCATCTTGGTATGATTGCTAGCATTGAAGTACATAGGATATAAATTGCATGTGGGATAGCCCTACTGGCGGTCAGTCTCCTGGGACATAAAAGACTGGAACAAGATATGAAAATTTAGCCTCCAACGCATATAGGAATTTTATTATTTTCAATCAACGAACCTGGAATCCCTTTTGTAGCAAAATAAACAAAATGACACCCATGGATAGGAATTATAGTAGAAAATTGCATAGACAGTCGTGAACAAAAGATATGCTATGTACCTGTGAGCTTGCGTGTGACTATGCGGTGTCGAACCGTATTACCTCAGGCTGTCTCTTGTAAACTTAATTGAAAATGACAGGATGAGAAGATAGTAGGTGGTAGTATCATGGTTACCGTTGTTCAGGACGAGTTTCCTTCTCTTGTTTTCTCTTGTAGGAACAGGACCAGCACCCACATGCCAAGCACACGAATGGGATTTCTCCTTCACCCATGCGCTAAGCCCACGCCATGTCAAATCCACGGGAAGTAGCGGAGTCTGCCGCATCCCTTTAATGATAGGACTTGCAACTGAATCAGCTTCCATCTGTTGAAATAACTAGACTTAATTTAAACTTGCATAATGGATTTTCCCTCCCTCAGCCCCCACATGTAACCAGCACTATTTAACTTCTTTCATGTTCTTCACTTGATCGCGGATGAGTAGTCTTCATGTGTGTCCTATATCAAGTTTACAGCTCGATTGTATCCACAGCCTTCATCAGAAATTAGCTCAAAATTTAATCAACTTCACACAAGCGGTAAGGTGTTCATGGGAAAGTGCATTGTAGAGATAGGAAGTGGAAGTTTATTTACCATTCATTATCAGTCTTCCCTAGCTTATTCTCGTACCTACCCGAGCGAAAATTTCAGTCGCAGTAAATAACTATAAGCTGAAGGCAAACACATTCAAAATCCCATTTTGAAGGAACAGATTGGAAATATAAGAAGCGATTCGCAATAATCCCGACGTTTTGTATGAGTTAAATACAAATGTGTCGGTGACAGTTATGAACTTCACTTTTGACTTGACACGGCTCAAAATCTTGCCCGAGCTGGAAAATGTCTTTTGTGCGAATGAGTATTAAAAAAGATAAATAATCACGTCATTTGCATTTGATCCAGCTGTTGCATAAATTTCACTTAGATGATAAGAGTGTGTCTCATCCGTTTGAGGAAATTGCTTTAAGAGGCGAAAATCTCTGTGTGTTATGAAGTGGAAGGAGGATAAAAATGAAGGAGATGCATTTCTCCCGCACATTTTCTCCACTCGCCCTGCACTTTCTTTTCCACCTTAAATCGAAGTGTAGCGAGGATGTGCAGAGGGATAGTAAAATGTGTGAATGATACATGTTGGCAGTTATTCTCCGCACTATATCATCATATTTCCAAGCAGACAGACGGAGGCGTAGTTGGAGTTTGTGAGAAGCCCGTGGACGCGAAATGCAGGGCAGGCTAAAATGCGCTTCCATCATCATCATACAGACTCAGACACACACAGATGTCTGAAAAACGCAATCTTCTCTCTTGGAAGAAGGAGAAGCCTGTGTGGGTGAATATGTGCGTGTGTGAGTGAAGTCTTATTTCTCGCTCAAGTACCGTATTTCATCCTCATGCCTCTATACAATTTCTCCACTTCCATCCGAAAGGAAATAGCAGGAGGCTCGTAAAATCTTTCATTCTTTAATCCACTGTCCTTTTCAATCGGTGCTGAAAGTAGCCATTAGCAATCGCTTTGCTCGTGTCAGCAAAGATGCCAACCAGGTTTGCCTACTCTCACCCCTCCCTCCCCTCCCGCTACACACATTCTAATACTGAAAAAAACATCCGTGCCCTTTTCCCGCTGGCTACACACGTGCCTAAAAAACAATTTAGTAATGCCATGTGACCAAACTTCGTCAACTATTTTATGACTTGATCCAGTCAGACCCTTTTCTTCTGTAAATTTGTCAGAGATGGGGAACTATGAGGCATAAAAGTATGCACAAAGATTAGATCCTGTTTCCCTTGGGGGACCTCCTCTCATTTTTAGGTGAGCAAAGAAATGAAGGTGTGTTAAAAGTTTCCTCACCTGTGAATCCTCAGCAAGGGCATCCATACGTGAAACAATCTCGTCTTCTTCCCTCTCCTTTGTATTAAATGCTGATGGGGATGAGTTTATATGCGTTGCAGACAAGGGAAAAAACTTTGCTCTTATGATTGAAGCTAAATATTTTAACAACTATTTTATGACTCCTGGTATCTGGCAAGTTCAGTCTCTTCCCACCAGCCCCTCGCTTCTCTCTCCCTCTCTCACTCAAACACACTCGACACACTTAAGAAGAGCCCTTGATTCTTTCTAAACAAGGCCCATCTCTCAGAACTAGTTGATACTTTTCTTAAACAAAGATGTTTTTCTTAGAGATGTTGTCTTCATGGGCGTGTGCGATCACTACTTGTTTTCTGGTTTATCGTGAAAGTTAAACGTAGCAGCGTGTGATAGGTCGTACACAGGGTATTAAAAACTATAGTTTCATCAGCCTTGACGAAATGACAGTCATTAGTACCTATACCCGCATGCATATCACCTTTGAAAATATGGTCCTAGGCTTTGTTTGAGGTTCAGATTAACCTCCTGCTACACGTCCATGCTCGCCAAGTAATGGCTCTTCCTTCTTGCTCCTGCTCACTGGATACAACGGCCTTCTCCTGATATCACATGAATAGGACGGAAAACGACCGAAGTTAAATAGACTAATTAGAAAGGAAGAAAGCTACGAGTTGAATATGTGACAACCTTGACCGCAGTCATTATCCTCCAAGTTGTCTTTTCAGCAGAGACACAGAGTCAAGATCTTGACTCTGTGTCTCTGCTGAAACGTCGACGTTCATGTTTGTGACTGTCTTGGTCCATTGAGGATGCAAAGCGCATGTAAATTGTCCAAAAGCGTCCCCTCTCACCAGTAGTTATAGTGACGATAGGAGATTCCAATCTGCTTCCCGTATACTAAATCAAGCAATTAATAGCCGGAAGAAATTGATTCTACATGTGCGCTCCCACTTTCATGCTGAATGACATTTCATTTAGTCTCATCCAATCGCATACAGCAAATAATTAATGGAAGAGCTCACTCAGAACGGGTGTTCCCCCCCCCCCTGTGCCTTCTATAGCAGTTGAACAAATAATAAACTCAGGAGATGGTCATTATGACGTGAATGATTCGCAGCTAATGTAAATTTCAAGCTAGTGCCTTGCATAATTATCTATATTCGAGCTACAATAGTGCATACACATTCGAAGAACTCCTACGGAAATTATTGTATTATTTATTATTGGGACTTGAGATTGAACGGAAATTCCGACGTGACTCCCATTGTTTTTGATTTTAAAGGCAAACTAAGAAGTTTTGCGACTTAAGTAGGCGTCGCCATAGCTCTTTGATGACCTCATTCTACATGCAAGCCACTCAGAAGTGCCCTGTGGCCTTTGAGGGCACTTAAAATTTGATGGGTACATTCATAGCTTTGATTTTTCACACAATGAAATCCCACTTAAATTATCCACGAGATTTATGCTAATTCTGGTTTCTTGACATGCAACGATAGAAAACTTTATCCCCTCCCTCTATCTGCACGAGCTAGGAATGGAGGAACAAAAGATGTGAGAAATGTGGAGAAGCGCGGCTTTGTTGCACAAATCGAGCTGGCTGCAACCAATCAACCAGACAGCAACGAAATCTAGACATTGACTAACTGATAAGCAATGCATGAGGGCTTTTAGAGCTAAAGACCATACTCTCCAAAGAAAGAAACAGCCGACAAGAAATTTCAAGCTTTACACTATCCAATAATTTTCCACAAATAACTTCACAGCCAGCCTGACGTTTTTGGCACTTGAACAAAAGCTTGTGGGATGCTTGTGCGTTGTGCATAAAAAACATCCCATTGGGCTTGATGACGTGGGAGGGGAAAGTATAAAGATTGCAAACTAATTTTCTCGGGCAAACTACAATCTACTCACTCAGACTAAAATTACTTTCCACTGACAGTTAACCACTCGTCCTCTTTGTAATCAGACTACTCTCAATGAGGCCTCTGTCAAGTTCCAATTTTCAGCTTGTATGGAAGCGCTAGACAAGAGAGATTTATGAATAAATTTAATTGAATGGTAAGATGAAGATGAGGATGGGAGAATTTCGCATTACGACGATGATGATGATGATGTTTCAAGGAGAGTTCTATTATGATGGTACATGACAGAAGGAGGCAAACAATTTTTCTTCTCTCCATCAACAGTCTATCTGGTACAAATCCGTAATAATCGGCAAAAAAGACAGTGATAAATGTGCCAAAGTTAACTTCGGAATCTTGAAAAAGCTCTCTCTCTTTCCATTAGGTCATGTCTCGGTTTCGTTGGAAATGTGTTTACAGGTCATCGTAGTTCTTACAGCCCGCAGTTAGCTAGAAGAGTCATTAGCATGTTGTTGCCAGCTAGGACAAAAGGCAGAAAGAAAAAGGGAGAGCTAATAATGAAATTGCGTGAGATCACGTCTGCTAATGAGAAGAGGGAGAAACTGTCGTCGCGACAAGGCGGAGCAAACATCACGCCTCATCATGCTGCTACAAAGTACATGAGGCAATTGGAGCTTAGCGGGACTCAAGCATGAATTGATGGGTCATCAACGTATTTTTTTCTTGACAAAATTTTCTAAGCAGGAATAATTACAATGTCAAAGAAAATAGCTCAGAATAAATTTCTGGCTTATTTTTAACGAACTCATTTTACTTGAAGGTTCAATAAAATTTGATTTCAAAAAGCTATAGTAGTAGTGGTGCTCGAGAATTTTATAAAGCAGAGCGTTCATGTATGAAATTGTTTTGAAAAACTTTTCAAATGTTTCCTGATTCTCAACAATAGGTTTTGGACATCACAAATAAACGAGAAGGAAAGTTTGGACGATTTTCCAGTCCCAATGTATTGACTTTGTTCCCATCAGCTCCTTACAACTCTTCATTAGTGTTTGCCGTGAAGATACATGCTTTGTAATGGAGAGAGACAAGGAATGTTATGAAACAATAGAACCGGAATAATAGCCTCACAGATTTTGATGGAAGTCTAGCCTATGTTTGCAAGAAATAGCTCATGTAGAAAATTCATATCTGAGACCCTCGGCTTGACTCAACGAATACATTACATTTCCTTTCATACTTTGATGGAGAAAACGCCTCATTCCCCAACCATTGTGCACAAGCTCACGTCATGGTCCTACTCTGCGTTTCCTGAACAGTAGGAATTGTTTGAAATCCACACGCAAAGTGTGCATTTGAAATAGTTAATTCCGACCTTGAGGGACAATGGGGTTTGCAGGAGGGAGAAGAAAGCAATGATGAAGATACTCCTATTCCACTAAACCTCATTTTACACTTTGTACTTTCTCAGGCACTTCTATAGCGACATATGACAAGACAGCGAGAGAGAATCCACAGTTCATTGCGTTTTGATAACTGGGACTACTTTACTTGTACTGCATACTGTTGTTTATTTGCAATGGGTCGTTAAGTACAAAGAGGGAATGTTGAGCATCGAGGGCTTCTCTCCACTTTGGGATTGAACACTGAGGAACTAGTCACTAGAAAGTACTGGAAATGAGGGAAGTTCCTTTTTCCTGCCTACCATTATGAAAAAATCTGATAAAGACAAAGCATAGGAAAGTACACTGGTGTGAGAGAAATTGTCTGATTATGTATGTACTACGTATGCTAAACCTTAAGTTCTGTTTTACTACTTTATTTAGAAT
>JAQIWI010000332.1:0-38355 GCA_034698825.1 Deuterosminthurus bicinctus | reverse complement strand
AGGGCCAAGGCGAATTTAAATGTCTCTGACAAATTATTCCCAGCGTTTGTTGATGGTTGTGGGAGAGCAAGTTTGATAATGTAATTCCATTGCAACCTGGGACTCGCTTCCATAGGCTGTGTTAGCCAAGCAAGTGGCTGGTGGCAAGATATAACTTGATCCAGAGCGCTAAACCCACTAAGTCTTTGACACAGGTGACTCACTTGGAGACAGTTTAGACGTCTGAGATGTGTCTGTAATGCCTGAGGATGCTCCCACACATCCTCAGTTTCCCTGGGCGTTCATCATGGTGGAAGAAATTGAGCATTTGCTGGAACAATTACTCCCGGCCTTGAAGATGGACCCGAGGGAAGTCAGGGCCATTGAGCAACTAAGTTTCATTTACTCTTATCCACTACATTTCCTTCCGTTGTAGTGGAAAGGAAAGGGCAGAGGAAAGGAAAGCAAATAGAAAATTGCCCTCATTTTCACTGCACTATACTCAATTTGGCTCCGCTCTGTAGATGAGCTCCCAAGTTTTTGCGATGCATGGCAGGCAGCATGCGGTAAATGGATCGCTCACATGGCCACACAGGAGGTAAACTTATTACAACAAAGAAAACCGCAGCAGGTACTCGTCCTAGAATTCTTAATACAACCCCTCCCCCCCTCTCCATCGATCTTTTCGCATTTTGTTAATACAGCTCAATCAATCAGACCGACAAGGAGACAGGTTGGTAGAGGCAGACTGGGATAGAGTAGAGAACTTGGTGGTATTTACAACTTTATAGTTGCAGAATTTGAGGTTGTATTAATTGAAGTGAAATGGTTATTTGATCACATCAGCGTCACTCTCCCTGTTTGTTGCACACATACAACATAACTCGTTGGGATTCTAAGCGAGAATTCCATTAGAAATGTCTAGCACACTTGTACTAGGACGCGTGGTTTAACATTTCAGAGAGAGTCATCATCGTGGTAACGACCTAAATCTTTTGGCATTTAGTTCTAATTTGTCAGTTTACACACTTGATTCATTTGCTGGAAATTCCACCGTGGAGCACTCTAGACGGAAATTATATATGGAATCCGGCTTCAAATGGCTTCTTCATCATGAGCAAAGGCCTTTGAAAGTTAGTGAAAATTTGATAGTCAGCCTGAATTTGATATAATATGGAGCTGGGTTAATTCCAGATATTATTACTACTATATTTCAAAGGCGAATAGTGATAACCTTGAAGAGCCATTCTATGGACCATTTAGGTAACATATAATAGATCTATATGAGAGAAATGCTTTGTGCAACCATTTTCCCATAGTACATTTTGGCAAACAAAAGGAACCGTCATGCGGCTTGATTTGATGTACCAGGAATCCATGTGTTTTGTGGGAAATGAAATCCGATAGAAATGTCAATGTCCACATCTTTTCCACTCAATGCCTTTCATGAAGCTTGCATGTTTTTTTTGCTTTGTTTACAAAGAAGGAACTTGAGTCCCGTCCTTCGTGCTGGGACATTTGTCTTACTATTGTACACGAATTATTTATGATAACAACTCAAGAAGTTGGTTTGTTTTGATAACATTTTTATGAAGGCAATACACAACTTTCTGTCACAACTGAACCGACAATAATCGTATACAAAATTCAATATTCGGCTACGAATAAATATCTGAGTATTGTATTTGACCTGAAGCAAGTACAGTGCACAAATTGGTATGACGACAAACTATAAGACTGGCTGGCAGTAATCAAATTGAGATTTTCTTTTTCGCAAGCTTAGGCTTTTCTCTGAGCACACGAGTTGTTTCCACTCAAATTTCAGGCTCATTCAACCAAAATTAGTGGACCTGCCGTATTTTTTTTGTGTTTGATTGATCATGAAATGGACGTTTAACATCTAAATAATCCTAGCATACCTGCACACCTGAATGGATGCCAGGTTGAATAAAATCGGCAATAACTTTGCCCACGCGAATAAATCTAACTCGCTTCTCAAGGTAGGAGGCCCGTGTGGCCTTTCCAAACGACTTATTTCCTCCCTTGGCATTACATTTGAACAGACAATGCTCACCACACAATGTTTGTTCCTTGCCTACAGGGATTATAAATAAAATTTCCCACAAAGTTAGTCAAGCTTGACCATTGGAGTGGATGAAATGGAAGACTCCAATAGTGCACCAATGGGCGAACTGTCCCATGGAAACCACAAGAGTTTCTTGAGGAGCATTCTGTTTACTTCCGCCATTGTAAACATGTTTAGAGCTTTAGTTCCAATCCTTTAAAATTCAATGGAACTTTTGAAATGTATTACAGTGGAGCTCTGCGGTGGTCGTTATGGTTTCTGTCTTGCCTGTGTGTCCCTGTGAAGTGCGGCCTAACTTACATTGATGCAAATGTATGTACAATAATATGTCACAGGCTGCCGCACTCAGCTCGCAATAAAGCTTGACAATGCTAAAAAATATATCTTTTACTTAGACAGAGGGCTTGGTTTCCATTCTGTGAAATGAGTCGTGATGCGATAAGAGAAAGCATCATCGGGGACAAGTAGCAAGATAGCTAGGGAGTTCCTGGTGACCAGTTCCACATGATTTCAGCTGGAATGGTAAAGACCATTGGAATCCACAAGAAACAGAGAGATGGAGCGGGAATACCAGCGTTCAATTCATTCCTATGCATTCACAATTTTCACAAGCCGATTGAATACGCTTGAGCAAGTCGAAAAGGACACTTGTCTGCTATACTATACTCCTTCTACTATAAGCCTCCTTCACGCTCTATGTACAATTGATTCCAAAAGTCGTCGGCTGCATACAGACAGACAGACAGACGTCCTTTAAATTTATCTCCTTCTTCTGCAAGAACAAACGTTGGAGAAAGTCAGGTGGTTATACCACATCCAAGATCATCATCATGCTGCTGTGGTCACCATGAATATACCGCAAGATTTGCAAATAAAAATCCCAATGTAATATGAATAACCCTTCATTGTCCCCATTCAGTTGCTCCCTTTCCCTATACCTCCTACCCATTGCAGTCGGTACGTAACCATTGAAACGTACATACATAGCTGCATGCACAATTCCTATTCATTTGCATCCATACAAATCCAATGGGTATCAAGTGGGCTCGCTCGCTCCATTTGAAACTTTTCTATATTTATTTCTTCCCACTCCGAGCAAGGAGTAGAAGGCTAACGAGATTTGGTCCGAAGGGAAGCGACGGAGCAGATGGAATGTCTTTTATTCAACCGGCGGCGGCAGCGACGACTGCGGCTCATATTGTACACTGGAGACTCAGCTGCGTGCATTTTAATAGCATTTCCATTGTCATTCCATTATTTTTCTCAGGCTTGCCCACTCAGCAGCGGCGGCTCCTTCAGTCACAACTCATTCCTGTGTCACAAGTTCATACATGTGGAAAGTAGAATGAAAAAGTATGTTGGAGTTTTCTACCCAGAATCGCTGTAGCATAAATTTAAATTATTATTCAAACTTTTTCGACCTGTAGGTTATCTAGTGAAAAAAGATAACTGTACATACAGAGACCTCCGTTAGTCTAGAATAATTCACATGCTCACATGTCTATCCAATTTAGTACCACACTTTATTTTGCATAGCATTTGAAATTTTTTGTCCCGCTACCTTCGGAATGGTCCAATTTTCACATTCAAATGAGCCTACTCGATGTAATGTGGGAAATTTTTTTGGGAAATTCTACCAAGAAGCATCCTTATGCACATGCTAACGTTATATACAATCCGCTCAGTCCTTTCAAATAAAGGTTGAAGGCGGCTGTAGTATAGAGGTTGATAGAAAAGTTTTGCATGACACCACACATCCCTACCGTATGACACGGACACTACAACCCGTCCCTTTCCCCACCATAATGTGTGCAAAGAGCTCTGAAGAGAAGATTTCCAATCCACATACTCCCACAGGATTTTGTCCACAAGTCGGAGGAATATACTACGCAGATGGAAGTATCTGATGGAGAAACTTCTACCCCATGCACAGCCCATTTAAATGGCCTACTTTATTAAGTACACACAATCCGATAATGTATGGACAAAGGGACGCATAAGTAGCGAGGAGAATCCAGTTTGCACAGCTTGTCATTTTGGAGGGATGATGGAAGAGGATGAATGATCAGACCGAAGGTGGCTATTTGCACATACTTGAAAACCTATCAGCTCTCTGTTGGTTGAAGGGGAACATCGGATCGTAGCGGATGGATTCGAGGAATTGTGAATGTGAAAAGGGGTACTGATAAAATATCTGTGTATGGCCATGATGACGACGTTGACGATGGCTGTGAAACGTTCGTCACACTTGTATGATTAAACGAAATGTTCTGCGCTATATGGATAATGTTGAAGGGACTGGATCAAAGTAATCAAACACAGACACACCATAACACGCAGACGGTCAATGGAATCATGCATATAGTCGGCTCAAATGAAAACGCAAAAGACATGGCAAACTCGTGAGCAATTCCTCATTCCCATGACGCATGTTGCAAGACCCTGGCTTTGTCTCTCTCTCTCCCTCTAAGATAAATTTTAATTAAAATTAAAGTAAGCTCATAATCCCTTCCAGCCACATGCATAATTATACGGCTGAGCTACGATAGTAATGTGAGAAGAAGGAAAGATAAAAGGAATTTTGTGCATAGCATTGAGATACTTGAGGAAGGAAAGGGCACAAGATGCGCTGATCATAATGCTTGTTAATTACCGCAAAACTATATACTTCTACACTAAATTACACCCGTCTTGTGAGTGCGTTGAGAGTGGATGTGAGCGTGTATACTTTCTAAATAGAGAGAAGATAGACAGAATGAAAATAAACAACATACTCAGAATGGACGTTGAGATTAAAGCAACATGCCTCTTGAAGTCCTTGCCTAATGCGAAGATTGAAGCATCCGTAAATAATTGGGTTCACCGCACTGTTCATCAGCGCCAGCGTGTCCGCCAGGACCATCAGACTCTCTGGGATGCTAAACTTGTAGTCGGAAAACACTCGAATGTTGTACACGACGAAGTAGGGCGTCCAGCAAACCACAAAAGTTATCACTATCGTCAGACTCATCTTCATCGTTTTAATCTTGGCCCGAGGGATCACACGAATGTCACATGTCTTCCGTAATAATGTGAATCCATCTGGAAAAAGAATAATACAGAACGAAGAAACTCATTAGCAATTATTCAGGTTCAATAACTTGGAGAAGGTGGGGGAGTCTTTGTGTGCACACGCACATGGACACGTGATGCTTTAATAAACGACTGTCCAATGATTCTTTACCCCTCTTCAACTTTCTTCCTTTCTTTCCTTTACTTTCTCTCTCATAATCATGGACGCGTGTCAAAGAAAGCAATCTAATATTCTATATCTTGATTCATCAAACTTTCTCCCCTTTCACATACTTTCTCCTCCTCCTACTTGGAAAAACTCATCAAGTCACGGAAATATCGTTTTTTAATATCAATCGTCCAATCCACTTTCCCTTTCTTCCGGCAAGACTGACTGGAAAAGCGGGTCTAAGTGTGCTCCGATCGTTTTCTTTCACACTCTAACTTTTCAAAGCTCAAGGCACACAGACTAATAACTTGGGAGCAATAATAGTTGTAAGTTGAGAAGGAGATTCCCGGAGTGGTCCTCATAAGGCCTAGGGAGAAAGTGAATGGAAAGGAATGAAAAGCAAAGCGCACATTGCTTTCACATTACTTTCACATTGTCTTGTATCATGAATAGAATGCTATGATAGATGCGCTATCTGATTTCAGATCCCTTTACTTCACAATTGTAATGGGAACAAGCTGAAAATGTCTATTTGTCGGCGACGACGACGACGACAAAGAAAATGGAGAGATGAGAATGCTGGTGCTGTGTTGTCCTCCATGACGACACCTGCATCAAACCTCCCATGTCCACCTTTTTATGTTCAAATCTGGCATCTTGTTCGTATTATTCGGCCTAATATTATTATTATTCCTGAAATTGAGCTGAAGACTCTTTAGAATTGTGATAAACAGTTCTCCATTCATTCCTTAACATCATAATTCCCTACTGAACACAGTGCATTATACTAGATTAAAGGTGTAAACCCTCCCGTTGGCTACCCACCCTTTGTGCCCACAACAGCGACCAACTGGGCTGTATAATACAGAGCCATTGTCTAGCGATGAAAAATCGGTTTGCTTTCACCCGCACCACAATAATATCCTGGCCCCGAAGTAACGACCTTACTAAAAGCATGTAGCCATGCATGGGTATGAGAGTATTTCTGGGATTATTGGATTGCCTCAGTGGGAAGGGGCTTTCACAATGAGACCTTTCCCCGGAGCAGGTCATTCTCGTGCGAGCCACATGATTTTCCAGTGGAAGTAACTGGAAGAAATAGTATAACATTGGCTTTGAAAAGAACAAAAAGTTTCCTTTCACCTCCCAGCTAATGACGAGTATAGTGTTGATGAATTCGGGAGTAATGAACAAATGGGTGATATAGTAAAGTAAATCTATCACTTTGTGGGGGCTAATGGTGTGGAAAGGAAATAGTGTGGATGGATCAAGGGGATAACTTTGTACGCAGTAACAACACTACTCATAAAATATGAGTCTGAGTCATAACAAGAGCAATATAGATTGCGACACATACACTCCTAACGCCTCTCTGATTTACTCCCTTTCTTTATGGCTCCCAACGCCCTTGAGACGTCTTTGCCAACACACACATAATTATATCCCATTGCTTTTGATTGCGCGAGTACAAATCATTACATAAGGGAACATATTATATTACACCACCCGCCTGTGGCAACGACGGAGGGACGAAGAAGAAAGAAAATCTCACCTCCTGAAGCCAGTTGCTGACAATTCCCTTGTTGCCACACCACTCGAGCTACACTGAAATAACAATAGGCTATCCAAAAAGCGGGCAAAATCAGTGCAGAACAAGTGAGCCAGATGAAGTTGACTTTCTTTTGCCAATCCGCCGTGTATCCTGCGGAGTGACAGTAGAATACGGACGTTCCATCTTTGTAAATGTGCTCCACCTAAAAGTACATGCACAAGATTCATATTGGTGGTTAACAAGGTCCCGTCTGACACCAGCGGAACATACGCTGTTCCCCCTCCTTTCTCTACAAACAAGTCAGAGTCAGAGTCTGTTAGCGGATTATAATGATGATGATCATCATGGTGGTGGTGGTGGTAAGAAAAGTGGGCTACGGCCTGAGGGAAATGGAAAAGGGCTCTGAATGAGAGACAGTGTTGAAGAATTCCTACAGGAACTCTTTACTTTTCAATTCCTTCAAACTGCTCATTAATGCACGAATAACTATACATTCATATGATATGAATATAAAAGCGCTGCTGTAAAGTGGGCAACCTACAAGCATGAATTTTTATTAAATTCTTAGAAAATATCTCAATTCAGTTGGTGGGAAAGTTGTGCTGTTTCAATTGAAAAAATCCGCCCTCAAATAATACCTGTTATTACTTGAAGGATTATTGCAGAGCAATTTTTGGTATCAATTCAAAGTACTTTTGTCAGGATGTACGTGCCAAAAATTAATGGAACTACGTTGTAGTAAATGGCAGCGGGACCATTACCAACACCGAAAAGAATCCATTTCTTCTGTCACATTGACAATGACAAGGACGACAGTTCTTCTGTCATCATGCCAGGACATTTGCGGGGCGTAAAAAATAACTATCCTTCTTCCATTCCATCATCCAATATGCTCACGTTTGTATTAGCCCTTCTCCTGCTGCGCCAACTACCTTCAACAGTTTCACATGAGCTTATCAATTTTCCTCCTAAAATTACTAAATCACTCAAGCGTGAGCAGCACTAATGCCGCTCCGCACATTCAATTTATTCCAATTCGTTTTACTTTATTTTCACTTGAAAAAAATAGTGAAGAGCTATGGGGTGTGTTTATGTGGGAATAGTCCAGTGGAAATGAGAAGGATCATAGTGGCCATTTTATGCCAAGTGACAAGATGTCTAGTAGACTTTAGACTTGTGCCGTAGCTCCGTAACTTTGGGAGTGGAAAAGATAAAAGCTTACCTGAACGTAGATAAATAAGTTTGGAATGGCCAATATAAGAGCTGCAATCCAAGCTGCAGCCACGATTCTTCGAGCTTTGGTTGGACTTGGATTAAAGTCTAGTGGACGACAGATGGCCTTGTAACGGTCCCAACTCATTCCCATGAGGATGTAGGTGGTCGATGACAGCGTGACAATTTGTGTGTACGTGATAATCTTACAGCCCGCATTCCCCAATTTCCATTCTTGAAATATCTGTGAATTGGGAGAAAAAAGATCAAGAATGATGACGTTATTCATATCGGAAGCTCAGGCAATGGGTGACAGAATTGTTATTGGGTTCAGAATGACTCGGACATTAACGGTTGTTGTAGCGGGGGTGCGAAAGCATTAATTAGACCTAACTGCATTAAAGGGGCATATGCTGGAATGATTTAGGAGTGAAATAACAAGATTAGAACACGCATATGTGATTGTCAAAGTGATGAGAATGTGTTCACATGGGTGATCATAAAATGCTTTCACTCGCTCCCAACACTTTCCACGCTTTCACTCATGAAAATCCAGTGGACGGAATCCAGAGGTAAATTAAGCCTTTCACACAATGGACGTCTCCATTTGTAATCTCCGCATGCATGCCTGCTTATGAGGGCACACTTGTGTAATGGTGGGCGTCGTTACAGCTGCTCGTATCTGTACACACGACTCGTTATTTACTCGCATGTCCCAACTTGTGTAACGATGGGCCTTAATTCCTCTGTTAGTGACGCACTCGGACGGTAATGTCCTCTCATAACTTCACCGTCGTCGGAAATATCGCCAGGCATCAAGAGCTGCTGGATAATGACAGTCATATCTACAGCAGCCACATGAATCCATTCATGAAGCGCTCTGGCCAGGAAATAACGTGCGGGGAGTGGAGAACTTGCTTCAATCAAATGTCTCTGTCCATTCCCCTCACGCACGAATAGTCTTTTCCTTTATGAGATCAAGTGGAAACCTCCTTGCTTGTCCCAAAGCCAAAGAGTATAGTATACCATTGACGGGAATGATTTAAACGAGATTAATTCAAGGATTCAGTCACCATTTAAATTCAGCTAATGTATTGGGAGAAGGACGAGAGCGATTGTAGATCCACAGTCGTGACATGAAGACTAATCAAACGGAATCTTGGCCTTCACCCACAAAAATTCACTACAGCATGCCAAATCCCCATGACATTCGAGCTCTCTGCTGGCAAACCCGCAACACACCTTGTCAGAGAGACTGACGGGAATTTAAAAAGGGATCCAGGTGGATCATGGGAAAGTTGGGGATGGGATAGGAATCAAATCCCTCTCCTGTCTGTCTTCTTTACACTTTTATGAGAAGAGCCGGATAGAAAAAGAATGGCTGTGAACGTGGCGTGCATGAGTCAGTCATCCATTAGACAGTTTGCGAAAATCCACGTACAGTGGATATTGTTTATAGTGGTATGCAGTGATGCGCAATCCAGCAAATTCAGAAAGTGGATTATGGATTTGGAGTGAACCGCTCAAGCGCTCGGATTGTAATTGTGGAATGTGGAATAAAATCTAAGTTGACGGATTATAAAATTGGAATGTGGAATAGTAATTCCAAATTAAGGGATTAAAAAATTGGAATATGCAGTCAAATTAAGAAACTGTGGATTCTGGAATAACCGTTGCAAGCTTCCACCATAAAATTAAATAACTATTGCTAGAAATGTATATTTGCCATGCAGTTGCATTTTATGCAGATGAATTCATATGTATCTGCTGCAATTGACTTTTAGAACAGCTAATACTATGTTTCATGGAGGCGGAGGCCTCGCTTTGAACAATCCTGGAATTTGAAATTGGATTGTGAACTACAGTGTATTCTTGGACTAGAAAATGGGATTAAACAGATGCAGGCAAAGTGGATTAGGATTAGGAATATGACTTGCTTGTCAGCCGCACCATGGAATAGAATTTGGATTTGGATTCCAGAGGATTGAGGAATATTCCTAATCCTGGAATATTTATTCCTGGATTCCGCATCACTGGTGGTATGCCATATAGTGGGTTTTCGAAATAATGGCCAACGTTGAGCGGGCCCGGTAGAAATACATTGGTTTAAATGGGACTAAGTACTGGCTATAGTGGTCCTCTGTATAGTGGTTTTTCTTATAGTTTCTGAAATTTTTGGGCCCTCCAGGACCCTTCCATGTATTTGTATAGTGGTAATCCCAAAAATATCCAAATTTTACATAAATTTCTAGACATATTAGAAGATAGTTGTATAATTTTCACACTGAGCTCTCAATTATAGCAATTTAAATCATTCTTTGGGGGATTTTAAAGAAAATAATTATAACGTGATATCCTTGAATGTGGTAGATTTAAAACCAATACACGCGGAATAGGATATAGTGGTTACCACTATATCCTATACTGGTAATTTTTTATAGTGGTCAAAAACAGCTCGGCCCCTGAGGTACCACTATAAGCAATCTTCACTGTAACACAAGCGTAACGGGCGTAAACGTGAAAATTCCTATGGCAACCCATCTTAAAATTATGTTTACAATCACGTATATATTTCTACATCGTGCCGCGCAAACTGCCTATCACCCCTGAAAATCATTAATCACCGCGACTATAGAAGTAAATACATATTGATTCACTCCCGAAAACTCCCGTTCCTTTGTTTTTCAATGAAATTTTAAAGTGGTACTGGCGAAAGTCGGAACATTTGCAAACTGAATTAAAAATTTAAGCTATTATGACTTGTTCTCTCGTGTAGTATAGTCCAAAGAAATTTCATTCAAGTTGCAAGAGTTGCGCAGAGACTTTTGAAGGCTACACCGGATGCTGAAATGCATGAGAATCTAGTCACGATAATCCGAGTCGCAATTAAATTTTCAATAGACAGAGTGGGTAGGAGTTAAAGTATTTTCTAAAGCTCCTCCACTGATTTAAAACAACAGCCGCCGTCTAACATTGTGAACGGTTTAAAGTCGGGATCAACTTCCCCGCCCAGGCTGGGTAATCCTCAGGATGGATGGATGTTCAGCAGTTTTCTGAATCCTAATCTTGACAAATCTCAAAGGACCCCTCCAGTTCGGAAGTGGAAATTGGGAATTCTCCTCCACAAATGATTGGGATTGTCTAAAGGGCGAATCTGGAGAGGAAGCCACAGACTATAGACATTGTTTGTGTGTAGCCAGAATGCGGGAGTAGTATTGGTAAATGAGAGAGATTCATTCACGCTCAAATCCACTTTAAGTTAGCTGAATGGGACGGGAGAAGTGGCTTTGTTCATCGTGTTTTACTTCTATAGATCTGACTGAGGTGGAGGAAAACAAACTGCGGGATTTTATTCCAACATGTACAAGCGGAGGGTGGTCCAGAGGCAGATCAAGTCCAATTTATTCCCATCTTGCCAATAGATTGTGTAGTAATCTGTCCCAGGCGATCCCAAACGGACAGTGAGAATTTAGCCTGTCGAGCAAGCTGATGGAAAAACTGTGTTTTCCTCCCCGTCCATTCCTTTTAAATAAGTTGAAATTGAACTGGAGATAATTGAGACTGACTGGAAAATAAAAGGGATGCAAGCACGTTTAAATCAATTAGTTAGAGGCGGAGAGTCCTTCGATACGTGTAACTTGTTCTCACAAGTATAAAATCCACTCCGCCCTTTGAATTTGAAACTGTCCTCAATGAGGCCTCAATTTCGTTGTCATCAGCAACGAGCCCAGCATTTTATGTTCAAAGACAAATAAAGAAGAAACGTGCTTGCGTCCACATGTGTGCAAAGAGAGAGAGGTCTCTGTCCTAATCAAGTTTGTTTTTTCCACAAGCAAGTCAGAGCCAGGGGATGAAATTACTGAGGGAATTAGTTGAGAATAGAAAGGCAACTGGAATATCCTACAGACGCTCCAAGGCAAGAATAGTCTTTTGCATTTCTTTTAGAAAACTCATTAGAGCTAATGAAAAATATTTTGAGTTGGGATCAAAGTTGTTTTCTCCCCTTTCACCCGGTGCGTTTATCAAGCCATTGTTAAGTCACGTTTGCTTTCTCCTTTGTTACACCTTTTGGTTAAAGAGCTAAATAATTACGTTTACCGCGGGATGCGCTTTATGCAAAATTAAATTTTATCTTCCAATCCTTCTGGCTATGTGTTACCCAATTACATAAACGTTTACTTGGCTCACAGTCTTCTTGCTGCATTTTTTAGAGCTGCTGCTGCTGCTGGGTGATGGAGGGAAAAAATTGAATCAATCACTTACAAGCTACCGCTACATCAGCTTAAGTATGCGGTTGCTTTCCTCGTTCAGCCCCAACAGTAGGCAACATTGATCAATGATGTAGTTCATTTGGACTACAATAATACTGGAGCAAAATACAGAAAAAAATCCAGCCGATAAAGGTCAATGTTGTGTACAATTTAATTTTGGAATACAAATTCACTTTAACGATTACTGAAAAATTAAAAAGTCTAAAAGAGTATTGAGAATTCCAGTAAAATTTTCATGACGACAACTTTACTGGATTCTCCGCTTGCTTTCACTTCCAAGAGTTATTGTGCCTGGGCGCAAGATAATAGCAGGGAGAAAATTCCACCTGTACTACGCTCACCTTTACACTACCATCGTGATCATGGCCTAAGGTCACTGAGTACATTGTTCTTACGTCTTTGCCAGACTGGCATTTTAATCTAAAGATGATAAGAGCTATGTGGGAAGCTTCTACTATGTATGCTCAACGAAGAGAAAAATGAATGTGGGGAGAGTTGAATGCAGTCAGAGACACACTTTAATGGAAAGGGTGAAAATGATGGATCCGCCAAGATGTATTTGCTTCCCTCCTGCCGCCGGAGTGAATGAATTTGTAGCTGTCAAAGTACTTGAGTGATGGTGCATCTCATGTGCACTTGAATGTATTTGAACCAAAGGGTTATGGCTACATTCTGTACAGGAACACCCAAAAGTTTATCAGCTAGGTAGCTGGGAGATGAATCAGTGACTCTTATAGATGTGTCTCGTGTCAAACAGCATATAGCAAGTTGTGTGGATTGAGAAGGGCAGAGGCGTGAGGCTCTATGAATTAGAAACCTCAAATCTGTTTGAGTCATTTGAAACCTTTGGAGCGTGTTGCTCGGGAAAAAGGAAGCGTCAATTTAGGTTCGTCTAGGTAAAAGCTGCCATTTCAAGTCACGTCCCACGCAAGAGATGAAAGAGCTCGTCTTCTTAAACCAACGGCACGTAATTCAGTGGGTGTCGCTATCGCACGATCCACATTATACTGTAACCCACGCAATTTCTACAATCTCAAACCTTCCGGATGTTTAGTCAGTCGTATGAAATTTTAAAACTTAATTGCTAACAAGTTCACACCTGAATGCTAAATTAACACAAGCTCCATTAACTCAACAGCTCTCTGTCGGCCTTAATTGCTTGGTCGTGGTCATGTAAATTCCTCGGTTTACCTTGAAAGTTGAGCGATCTTAGTGGCGCTAAAGTCAGTCGTTACAAAGCACTGCACATTGTCAGACTTGCTCCAGACAGTTTCATAACTTTGAATTAGTTGAACATTTTGACATTTACTATAAGCTCTCATGACGTACAGCCCCCTTCACATTTACACCTTTTTAGTCTCTGTTAAAGCTGGCTGTCAAGTTTTTTTTAAAAAGAACCCTGAGGAGCCTTCACATTACTTTCTCCATCTTGTCACTTTATCTCCCCCTTCTGTCGGCCTCTTCATTTCATCCGTGAAAATGATAGTGTCCTTAGCCCTTTGTAACCTGCTCAATGCAGACAGAAAGTTAATTTACTCCTCTTACTGTCTCAATTTGAGTTGTGGCAAATCTTCTGATTCTATACTGTAGAAGTTGGAGGAAATTCGACGTTTTAATAAATCCACTGCGTCGTGTGACCGTTAGACGTAATTCCAGTTACTTTAGGGCTCTCAGTGGTTGGTATATAGTCGGGATCGTTTACGTCCATGGGTTCTATTCCAACTTACTCCTGGAGTGTGGCATTAAATTATGTCTTGTCAAAACTCCTGTCTCGAGCTGGCTAACAAACGGTGCCAATTGTCGCACCACGACCGACGATTATCGAGGACTCACAAGAAGGTTTGTGACGGCCTTGGAAATAAGTGGAACTTGAATATAATAATGGCGACTTAAAGGTAGTAGTATAAGTGGAACTGCCAGAGGACCTGGAAGATATAGTACTACTTGGAACTAGAAGATAATAGTCTACCTCTGGACCTCAATTTTTCATATCATTCCTCTGTCCTTGCTATTAAACCTAATGCGAGTGCGTGTACATAATGATACGGCAGTGGGAATAAAAGGGGGATTGAGAAGGGTGCTTGGCAAAGAAAGTCATCAACACTTGACATGTTTCATTATATACCTGAAAAGCGAGTGGAATTCTAAAGTGGAATCTATGGAGACGAATGTCACCCGTGAATCCTAAGGACTAAGCGACAACCTTGAAATCACTTTTCGCAGCTTGTTGCCCAAGCATGTGAAGATTCAGTGAATAAGAGCGGAGAATTAATCATTATCAGCGCTGAGCAAACTTAATCTGCCGGTGGATCTTATTAAATTCTCATGATGCAAGGCAGAATGACAATATCCCCGCCTCCTTGTCAAGGAAATTTAAGTTGTCTTTGTTACTCCTCCACTTCCTTAAAAACTTTTCCGTCAGGCAACTTTGCCCAGACAAAGAAGAGAAAGTTGTATTAATTTTTCCCAAGATAAGTAATGAGATTAGTTTTTAAAAATAATTATAGTTTTGACATTAAAAATGAATGTGAGATATGGTTACAGCATATGCCTTTCAACCAGCCAGCCATCTTTCAAAAATGGGCACTTGTGTAGACCTTTGCAATGTCGCCGTAGTATTCTGTCATACTTCGCACTTTTTTTTGCTCTTCAGCCCAGGACATGTTATGGAGCTGATGCGTTGAAAAAGTTTGCCCAGCAAGGGGCTGATGAGTAAATCCAAAAACTCTTTTCAAGTCAGATGGGATTCTGTATAATTTATGACCAGTCATAAGGGAGAGTGAGTAACTAAATAGACGCACTGCTATGGAAGGAGTGAAATGAACCAAGGTTCTCATTCCGGGCAAGTTCCACACCTTTTAACCGTTGTCATTTACTACACAGCGAGTTGAGTTTAGTATGAGAGGATTTTTCTTATCCTTTCATTTCCATCCACACGACGTGTGAGTAGCTCTTGGGACTGACTGGCGGGTGAAAAGATGAAGCGGTGAGCGTGAATTTATATCTTTCGTCCAAGATAAAGCTCCCATTCCCCAAACTCACACACAGACACCTTTCACAACTGAATAAAGAGAAAAGTGAGCAAGCAGATCAACTCTCATCCCGTCCATTTTCATTTACAATGTCAATCTGATTGGACACATTGCGTGAACCACATGACACCGTCCATTAGCAGCTATCATATACACGTTGAAGTTTCTAAGTCAAGCTTGTACTACTCCCACTTTCTGGCTCACTTTGGTATCAGCAAAGTCGACGTGTCAGTCTCGAGTATCTCCGTCGACTATACTCCTGTCAGTCAAGCTGGACACATTCGAGTACAATGATGTCATGAGGACTGCAGAATCTTTCATGCGCATTCACTTCACTTTTATAGTTGTTACTTGCAACAAAAGAGCCAAGTGGGGAATTTCCTTTGATGTTTTTTATTATTTTTTTTTTATAATAATTTGAAATAAGGACGACCCTTTGGCAGTAATAGTTTTTTTTGTATTCAATTCACAGAATTGGGAATCTATGAGGGAAGTTTTCCAAGAAATCTGTAGACATTTTGTGTGGTGCTTTTGTGATCATTGTCAAATTTTCCGGATTGTTCAACTGGAAAAGACATGTGTCATCAGCTCCTTATCTCCCTTGCCCATTCACTCTGAACACATCTGTTTGCATTGTGTTCGGACACCGACGAAGATTATTATAAAAAATTAACTGCAAATTCAGCTTTTTCCGGTCACAAAAAGTCCTTCCCAAATCCGCGTAATCAACTCAATATTCAACTTGGATCATTTTAGCAGGAAGGCAATTTTTAAAATGGTTGATTTTCTATTATTAAATTATTAATTTTTAAAACTATTCCATTGTATTCTGCCCATTGTATCTAATTCGCGCCTGAATAAACCTAAAGTAATCGTGTTAGGGCAAATCTTGCCCATAAGGTTGCCACTTAAAACATAATTTTCACTGCATGAGCGACATTCAAAATGCTATCAAGCCGCTCCGGCTTTAGAAGTCATTGGAACGATAATTACTTTGCTGAAAAAAGCCACAAGACGAAACCAGGAAGGCTTGTGCTCGTTGAAGGGATTGGATTGGAGCAATTTTCCGGATGTTCGCTCAAATTTTCTCACTTTCTCTCCTCGCTTACTCCTACACACAGACATCACACACACACACTTGGTGTCATCCCCGGAAATCCAGTTGAGAGCTTGCGAAAGACTTGCTTTGATGTGAGAACACCATATGCAACCAAGTTGTGTCTTTGAAGTGTCTGGCTCGCCTGGTATATATACGTTAAGTACACCTTATGAGGGCTGCGTGCACAAGAACTTTCTCCGCATTGTTCTAGGAACGGTCATAGTCTCGTCTGACAGATTCGTCATCATCACGTCCTACTTTTCCTTGTTCATGGTGAGTGAGTAGCACAGAGAGAGCGAGAACATCCGGTGAAGGTTTCAATCCACCAATGCTCTCACAAACATAAGCAATCATGCACGTACAACTCTCAATGTCCTCCTTTGTTCATTCCAACTGGCTTTCCCATCCATTTCAAAAGCGTCAACAAATATACGTAAATCGAGAAAATTTTGGCCTAATGTTAGTCCTGATAGTCCCAAATCCCAGCCAGCCATCTCCCTAGAGATCCACTGAGAAAAGATTGAGCAAACAAAGAATGACAGCTTGGCTCAAATCTCTCCATCCATTTGGATGCCATTTGCAGATCTCCATCAAAGTTTTATTTAAACCTTCCATTGTACATCCTTTGAGCCATTCCAACCCAACGACGCTTCTTTCTCCAATTCCTCCAGTATCCCCACACAATTTATCTTCTTACTGACCTCCGCAGCCGAGTCTTGGATTATCAAATATTCAGAGAAAAAGAAAAGCTGGATTATTTTTCACACATTTTATTTCCATAGCTTTCCCATTTAGAAACTTCTTGCAATCATCGGTATCTTAGCTCTCCACCTACACAAAAACTTAAATGACTTAATTTAGAACCAGTTACTAGACTGATTGGAAGGAGATCTCAATGGGATTCTGACTTCAGATTTATTACGTGACAAGCTGAAAGATTCTAACTCGTTCGATCTAGTGGTAAGCTAAGGGAGAAATCTGGTAGAGAAAACGTGATTTGTATCATCGAAAAAAAAACAGATCAAAGTTGTGGCTATGCTCGTTACTGACGCATTGGAACCGTTTCCATTTACATTTCCAGCATTTAAAAAAACTCTTGTCCCACAAGGTGATCAAGTGTTGAATGAAATAACTTTCCCTAGCGGACGGTTCCTGGTATTAGAATGGAAGTCCTTTGGAATATAAAAAACTCGTCAGTCATCAGAATGGGACTTATTCGGGTAACGGTTACCCCAGTGAACAAATCCGTGAGTTAGAAGGGATTTAATTAGGGTCGTTTATTATTAAATTTGACAAGTTAGAAAGGGATGTAAAATAGTGCCAGTTACATTAAAAGTTTAGGTAGTACTAATCACAAAAATACAATACGTTTGAATATGTTCGCAGTACTTTTCAATCACTTTTTTTCTCACTCCGTATAATTTCGTATGTAACCATCTTTTGTTAGTACGGAAGGACCCACAAGGAACATGAGAGAGAGAGAAAGTGAGATGGAGAGCTAGAGAATGGAAAGGGTATAGGTAGTCGTCGTTGTAAATAGACGTGGGAGTGTAAAGTGTTCCTGTGGCCTTCATTCAGGGCATTCATAATGTAAGTACATATTATCAGGTGGAGCTTCGGGCGTGATTAAAGGGCTTCTACAGCTCCGCCGGCTATGATTATTTTAAGGAAGTAGTACTGAATAAAAACCCTTTAAAAGTATATTCCTTCTGGACCTTTATGTCCAACCTCCAAGCATGACGTAATTCATGGTAAAACGTATATGCTCATGTAACTTGATATCCTAATATAAAGAATGCCTCGTGTTCTTATATAAAATCAGGTCGCCTTGTCCACTAGGGTTAGATTGAAAGCGAAGGCACTAACCCCAACGATACAATACGTTTGAATATGTTCGCAGTACTTTTTAATCACTTTTTTTCTCACTCCTTATAATCTCTCACATGCTAATATATCTTGATGTCCTAATATAAAGAATTCAACGTGTTCTTATATACGAAATCACATCGCTCCGTCCACTCGGGTTTGCCTGGAAATTATCACGATTGGCTTTGGAAGTATCCTGAAAAGCTATATTGCCGTGCAAATTCCTTTGCTCCTTCATGTTCTCTTAGTACATGTTGTTGGTATGCTGTGCGAGTCACTTTAGTACGGAGAATTGATGAAGTTTTCTCATATGACAAGCAATGTTAAGCTATGGCAAAGTTATGATCCGAGTTTCTATGGACAAAGAGTGGAAAATTTGGACGCATAAATCACTGCCTTTGAAGAGGATTGGGACTGGATATGAGGGTGATGATGATGAAAAAGGATGATGACAGGAAAAGGATTTGATTTCTTCATACAGCTCCAGTCATTCTGTCAATAATTTTGCATATGAACACCAAGTGAGCAGGACTAATGATCCAGAATAAACTGATCAACAATTATTCTTCGTCAGATCAACTCGGCCACACAAAGGGGGAGAGATTGAAGGGAAACGGTTTGACATTCTGGCTTATATATTTGGTGTGGAAAATCAAATAGATAAGCAAACAGGAAGTTGAATTCTACTGCAGTAGCGGTGGTTCCAACACCCTGGATGAAGGTTGGGGAAATGATTCCAACATATAGTGATTTCCATATCATTACGTACCTCAAACATAAGCTCGGATGACATGGTAATGCAACACACTGCCAAGTCCCCAATGGCCAAATTGATGATGAAGATTTTGACACGATTTAACTGTTTGTGGTAGCGTGAGCAGAAGAGGATGAATATAATCACAGAGTTGCCGATGAAAGAGACCGTCATGAGGACTGAGAGTGTGATGACACGTTGGATTCGTGCCGCGGACCATTCCACACTCAGTCCTCCACTTCTACCACTCGTTCCATTGTCCCATTCTGTTCCATTCAAACCGTAAACATCTCCGTCCGTATCGTTTCCCCCGTACAGAAAATCTTCCATGCTCATTATTATTATTGTAACACTATTATACTATCACAGCTTGAAACCAAAACAAAGTCTCGCTTCACTGGAGAGCTCCAAAAGCTCAAAGACTTTCACTTGTAGTGCTTATCCCGGCAAGGCCACCACCTTCATTTTCACTCACAATAGGTAGCTCGCGGCCTTGTGATAGCAAAGTAGGTCCATTTATCAGTTCCGTCCCCGCCCACACTTACATGCATTCCAGTTTGAAAACAACTTTCTTCACAGAAATTCTCTTATCTATACGGCTCCAGACTTGTATTTTTTTATAGCTCTATCCGCTTTCATGTAATTTGACACTTGATAGGGAGGGAAGTGAAAGGGACGACGACATGATGATTCTCGCTAAGAAATTCCAATGGATCAAACGGCGCTGCTCTTTTCCATTCCAATCCAATTCGACATTTCACTCCAAGTACGTCTTCCTTTCATTCACTTGTACAAGTAATTTATAGCTTGAACTGATAGTAAAAGCGAGTTCCTTGTATCTTATATTGCATCCACTATACTAAGGACTCTAAAAAGGGGAAACAACAGTCCGAGAATGAGAAAACTACAGCGGGGTCAAATAAGACTGGAAGAAATTCCAGTGTTTAGCCAGCTGGATTTAGGACTTTGGAGCTGCACAGCAGAGTTTTGGAATCTAATAAAACGGCTGGATTTAAAGTTGAAATCCCTTGACAATGTATTTTCCAATCACTCGATCGACACTTTCACTACATTGGGCTAGGTTAGGATTTCTATTAACAGAGTGGATGTACTTTTGGTGGTGAAAGGACTGAGCGATGGTGAGTAACTGACGAAGCTCAAGCAACTGCTTCCAGCTTTGTCTGTACACCACCTCCATTTCTTCTGTATAGCCTTGCGCCTGCCTTGTTCTCCCTCCCAGCAACTCTCCAGCTCGACGGTGATAATGCAGGACGGAAATGGAAGACGAGCAGCCTGGAAATTTGCTAAATGTTATTAATTTTTTTATCCTTGGTTTCCTTTGTTTGTTACTCAAGGTCATTAAATTACATGCTCAATGAACGTTACCCCGTCCATTCCAATGGGTCATTTATCACAACTGATATATTGATGATGATGAGTTTCTTATTTATTCATCACCGTCATTACTGCATGTCTAATGTGAGCTATCATAGGAGCCAGAGGGCAGTGTAATTCTACAAATAAGAAGCGAGTTGTGGAATTCGTTTAATTACGTACGTATGTGATAGTACGAGCCGAAATGGATGAGATGGGATGTGTAACTATTTGATGATGATGATGATGATGATGATGACGATCCCGAGGCGGTCTTGTAATTTCCTTGTTGCTCCCACCATAAATAAGTCAACATTCAACTTGAGCTTCCCCTCCAATTATTATTATTGGCGTGTGGAGGTGGCGGAGCAAAGAAGTTGATTAACATTATTGTGCAAGTAAATACAAGTTGCATGTGCCTCCACACGCTTTCCCCTTTGTCTCCCTAACATGTGTGCTTTATTCTTCATTGTGCTCCCCTCACTCACACATGTTTACCTTGGTTTGTGTGCGTACGTGTGTGCGCCCTTTATTGTAGGGTGATTGGTATGTTGAAGAAAGGCTCTTGGGAGTTCCTCCTGTCCGATAAATTCAAGATGGAATCAGTTGGTACGGACGGTGACTTGATCGCCGCTTCTACCTGGGAGCGAGCTATGGTGAGAGGACTTGAGAGTAATTAATTGCTACAAATATAGTACGACAATGTATAGAATACTTGATAATCGTGTCTAATGGGCTGCGGATGTGGAGTAATATTAAAGACTTTACTCACTCTCTTTCTCACTCTGACGCGGCGTAGAATTAATTAATGCTGAAAAGAGCTCGGATTATTAACGGACTACTTATTCAAAGGGTGTGTGACAGGAGTGTACATCTGTAGGCCTGGTGCCGAGTTGAACGCTTTGAAGCAACTTGCCTAAGTTTCTACACAACTTCTTATTCCGAGATTCATTGGCTTTACAAAAGGGAAACAAACTTTGAGTGTTGTTGGATTTTGATTGTAAACCAGTGGAGAAAATCCCTTGAAATTTATAAATCTGTTCAGGATCCTTTCCTATTGGGACGTCGGTATGAGTGTGTCAAGGTCAAATTCTATCCTGGGCCTCTCTCCTGGTATTGTTATGATCAATGCTTTTGAAAACAAAATTCCATGTTTGTGTTGAACCAAATTTCATGTAATTATAAGGCTGAGTGATTCTTTTAATAAAGTATCCAGTTTTTGTAAGGAGCGTCGGAAGGAGAATCTTGTCTTTCTATTACTGGGAAACCTGCTGCTTGTTTCTACAAAATCCAGCTGAACAATGTTTAACTTTTACGCAAATTTCTACACGCACATGGTATAAACAAAAGCATTTTGTGTGTACAATACTTATAACTCTAAAAACAAACATTAAGTGTACATAATACAGTGGAGTAGTAGAGGCTGTCGAGTTGAAGATGATGCCATAATTGTACTTGCAATTGACTTACTTTGACAGAGAGAAAGCTTGAGAGAAGGTAAATATTTTCTTTTCAGCGGAATCCTAAAGGAGAAAGTAGTAGGAGGAAAGTTGACATTATACTTGAGAGAAAGGAAGGAGAACGGAGGCTACATTTATTTGCATGGACAAAGTAATGGATATAGATTGTTGGGCCGGAGGTATATATTGACTTTTTTAGTCGCATTATTAGTAAAGGGGCAGGATCGATGGTCGGGCCTCTAATTGCAGATCCATTGTGACAACTTAATGACCCTTCAATGTCACTGACTGGTAGAATTTTGGAGTTGTAGTAGTATTTTTGTTGGCACTCGGTCATTTTGTCGTTTGATTTCATCAAGGGATTTAGACGGCT
Organism: Deuterosminthurus bicinctus; assembly: GCA_034698825.1. NCBI lineage: Eukaryota > Metazoa > Arthropoda > Collembola > Symphypleona > Bourletiellidae > Deuterosminthurus > Deuterosminthurus bicinctus. The sequence goes on along the minus strand of JAQIWI010000332.1, from coordinate 16,077 downwards.
CCAAATAATGATTGACATCTCCATTGCTAAGCCCAAATTCTAATTTGGTCCGCTTCATTATCATTTTGCACACAAGCGTGACTGCACTCAAGCTTGCGCGTAGTCTTGCGTGCAACTAATTCTGTTGCACTCTATTATGAAAATGAGCGCATTAAAACTTGGACTACAACTTTCCCCTTCCATCCCCTTTGTTTGTCGCTTCTACAACGCACCAACAGTTCTATCCAAATGAAAAGCTAAAGGTAGTACAGTTTCTATAAACTTGGGACGATGGAGAATTTGGCCTACTCACACAAGCTTTAGAATTGGCAAATTTAACATCTCGGCCCACTCAGTCAGCACTCATCCCTGTTTAAATATAAACATTATTATGGCATCTGTCCGCCCATGGAAATGCATAGAAACTGGCCTTTGAAAACTTTTTTCAAAGTGTCCAGGAATGGGGCCTTAAACTCTAGGGAACGTTCTAACATTATTTCCGTGTTTATTTTAAAGGTCAGAGGCGTATACCCAACTACTGAGGCAGTTATAATGAACGTTCTCATGCCGGGTGGTACGTGGAGATACTGCAGTATCATTGGAATACGAATGCCACAACTGAGCACGTGGAAGATCCAACCACTTTTGCACTCAAGGCCATCTTTGACATCTAAATAGGCCTGACAGGCCATGAGGACATTCCTTTGATGTCGTCTTAAATCGCTGAAAGCATCACAGAATCCCAGACAACTACTAAACGCTGAAAACTTTATTCTTCTCGCACTCCTCCGGCCACCCATTTACTTTATATACTACAGAAGATTCTATCAACAACTTGTCCACTTGTTCCACATACCCGAATCTCCCTGCCGAAAATGTGTGAGAATGTGACCCATTTGTATTCATTTTCCAGCTGGATTTCTTTTCATACTCCCCCGTAGGGTCTTGGTGAAAGTTGTGTTTGACTTTTTCTTTCCTTTCTTCTTCTTTCACCAACTGTTTCCGTCTGAGAGTTAAATGACTGGTTGGGGACCCATTGTTGCTTCCCAAAGTTTTTGCTCGCTTTAAAGGCCCATTCATTGAAGGGAGAGGGAGGCTGGACGGTTGCTTGAGGGTGACAGTGGAAAACTTTTAGCTCCCCATACGTGCCCGTATTTCATCTGTACGCCGTGCTACTGGCGAGATTTCATTCTCCCGAAGCATTATTATGTGTGGGTACTTTGACAATGAAAGTTTGTGGACATTTCACACATGACGCCAAGAAATGGCTCAGAATAATCTCGCGTGTGTGGTAAATCAAATCCTATTTTACTTTGCCACATTTACAGAGGACGTGCCTTCAAACCTCAACAGAATTGTCAACATTTTGACAGAGAAAGTTGATAATTTTGTGAGTAACAACTTGATGATTAACAAGTGGAAACGTGCCGTTGGGCCTGCAACACCTCGTCTCAGGCCCAACTGTACAGAAGTGCCACAGAAGGCAATTCAATGTTCAGTAGGCATCACCAGCCATATGTGTGTGTGTGTGTGTGCAAATCTTATTACTTTTATATTATTGCACACAAAACACACATGACGGCGGCGGCTAGTACTATACTATAGTGACACGTTGAAAACTTATTCAGACATTTCAACTTTCAGCTTTGCTCCTTCTACCTTTGTGGCGCCATAAGATTTTGAGCTTTGAAGGAAAAAGGAAACAGAAGGATGAATAATGCGACTCATATATAACACACATACAAACACAAGTTTGACACGACCTCCTTGCATGATCGCATGTGTCAAAAAGGAACATGAAAAATGGAAATTGCAATAAAGAAGCAATTAGTTTCCGCCGGAAGCATGCGGGCCACTGTAGTGTAGCTCATGCTTGAGCGCATATACATTCACTGCGAGAAATATTATCCACTAAAAGTGTTCCAACCTTTCACCAAAGTCAACTGCTAAACGGGGGAAAAAGTTTAAGGAGTCCCTGTTGGAAAGTTTGATGATGGGAATATTCCAAAACGCGCTTTGAGACTGCACAAAACTTAAACATTGCAGCAAGTTGGAAAGGAAATGAAAATGTCCCATAGTTCCAGGGTTTCTCCCTGAATAAATGGTCAAATAATTTATGGGAATCAAGTCCAGATTTGGGTTGGAATTCTAAGTTATATGTTATATTCAATGAAATCAACAGCTGTTCAGTCTCGAGGGCTAGACAAAGATTCATGCGGTTATTGTCTGGCTAATGCTCCACCGACCCGTGAGAAGGAAAAATGTTGATTTTTTTAAAACTGATTCTCCAGCTTCAGCTCTAGGCCCACATCCCACGTTTGAACAAACCAACGGATGTGATTTTTGCTTTTGCAAATACTGCAGATAATTTTGTTGAAAATCCCATGGCATTTGATGGGAACATCAAGGTACTTTGCTGTGAGAAGAAGAAGGGGAACACTCGTGGAAATGAACTAAAGCCAGCTCACCAACTGGCTTTCAACTTGGAAATAATTTAGATGAGACGGGGGCATCTGTTTGCACTTGAGCTCAGCAAGTTAATACCGTGGCTCATGGTGATGATGATGATGACGACAAGAAGCTAGAAATGTGACCATTTTCAACTTCTAATGGATTGTCTTGAGAACTCCTCCCTTTCATCTGGTCCATACACACTTTGTACAAAGTCAAAAAAAGTTGTGACGACTCAAGGACACTCCCAAAAGGCCACGCAGTTAAGTAGGTTCCCCTCGTGGCCAAATAAAACCTCAACCACTTGACAAGTCAACCTACCACGTAAGTACGTAGTTTTCGCAGTCCAAATTTTATTCAGCTTAAAAAAAAGTTGAAATGTGGAAGTCAAGGTAAGTTCCAACTGCCGTCGCAAGTTCAACTAAACATATGTAAGGCGGTGGAGGCTTTTACAGCCGGACGTATGAGCGATGTTAAATTGCGAACATGCGGGTGGGAGTTACATCACTGGAATGACTTGATCATTTTTTCACTCTTCTATATACGACACCCGCAGATCAGCTCCATTGAAACCAAACAGATCCAGCCATAAAGAAACTGTGTTAGCAGGAGGAAAGATCAAAAAACTTGTTCAGGAGGCTGCACAGCCACAATATTTTACCCCGAGATAGCGCAATATCCAACTACACTTATTCTGTGCATTCGTCCAGAAAGACATAAAATTGAGAAAGGCTGGAGAGAATGCTTGAGGATTCCTTTGAGGTGGGTGTGGTATAGTTTTATCTCCATTTCAAAATTTCCATAACGTACTTTTCCGGCTTGTGGCCCGGGGAAACATCCACGAGCTCCAGCGTCTAAAACTTTTTTTTAAAGTAATAATTTTAAAATAAAAATACACGTAGATTTTTTAAACTAAAAAATTTCCAAATAATAAATAATTTTATTAGCGAATATCTGTACGGACAATGGACCAACCTATCGAGTGATAGAATTCCATGATGTGTAGCTATAATAATAAATAATGTAAACAGCTGCACGCAATGGCTAGCCTTGGAAATTCCCACGGGCCACATCCCTGATGTCGATCCGAGCATATCGTGTGGGATGTACAAGTCTAAGAAGCTCCCGATGTATATTTTAGGGCTATTGAAAATGTGTGAGAGAAAGTAGGAGGAAGCAGCGAAGAGTAGAAAGCCCAAGAACAACTCAGGTTTTGATTCCACTGGGGAGATTCTGTCCTGAATTCATTGGCTACTTGAGTAAAGTAAAAGGAGGGCTGGGAAATGAAAATGGGAAAAGTGGGAAATAGGAACAGGGAGAGAGAAGGTTTACTGAGGAGAAAGTTGTCCAGTGGAAAGTGCTGACAAGATGACTATTATTTCACTCATTTGACTTCTCTGTTTTGACACAAGTCTGATACGGAAGACAATTGGGACATTTGCTATTCATATTTACAAACAAGGAATAATATATAAATTAGCCAAATAATATTTGACTAGAACAACAGCAACGAGTTAGAACCACAACTCCATTCCATCTTCCCATTTTGTCAACAAACAATAGAAAAACTAGTGACAATGCAATATTAATTGAAAATCCCTGCTACAACCTCCACTCCAACCAGCGAGTTATACACAGAAAACTTTGGCACTCAACTTGTTTATTTTTTCTGGACCATTTGCTGTGCACACCGACGAAACCACATCACATTATCACTGCATTACGCATGAATTGCCCTCATTCAAATCCAACTGTCCTTGGTACGATCAATTACACGTGCCTTGCACTCACAAAAAAAATGCCTCGTGCGTGTGTAAAATCCTATCCAGTGTACATTTCTTTACACAACCGTGCCCGTTCAATCACGCGGAGTGTAATTCAAGCAAAGTGTCGCCCTTTCCTGTAGGCCATCGTTCATTAGAATTTAGAGAAAGCGGGGCTAACACTGTCACCGCGAATTTACTCTGCAACTAACTAAGCTCCCATTGTTTGCTTTATCTATACACACAACTATGCAAGTCAAAGTTGGCTGTACGTGCCGTTTTGAAGCGTCAGGTTACTATGAAGAGAGATCTGACCGGTCAATTTCGTCCCCTACGACCTCAAAAGGAATTATCGAGCTTTATTTCCCCTACAGCTTAACCAATGAAGGCATTAAAGTTTTACTAATGTTCACTTTATATCTCCATCCAGATTAGCCTGTGAGAGAAGTTTATTTGCATGGATGGCGGGAGTGTGATGTGGAATGGACTCGTAGGATTCATTCTCTCGTATGCGGGTACTCAACTTTCACTCCAATGTTTCTTTCTAAAAGACTGACGGAACATATAGACGTAAATGCCCTCCAGAATTCCTTACGGATTTGCTCGTCATATACCCAGCCAGCTGGGAAGTGATGGAGATCCATGAATGAATCAGAGGAAATGTGCTGAAAGATGCAAACGTGCTACACTTTCACTCATCGAATTTCCCATCCTCTCGCAGCACTAGATGTCTTTCATGTTAAATGAGCATTCATATGCGAATACATGGCAACGCATCCACTACAGTTACTTCCAGCCAGATACGTAACTACGTTCATCCACTCCAGTACGTATAGTCTTTCTTAGCCCAAATCTCAAGTTTGCTATGGTTAAGACATGGTGAATGACTGTACTGTGACAGTATCATTTTTCCCTGCCTCTAGCAAATGAATGTGCTGCGACAAGTAAGTGGAAGAGAAATGAATGAATCAAGTGTCAGCGTATTGGATGTCTCTCCTGGTGGCGGGGAAAACGACAACGACGACACAGTGCGACAGGAGATACGAGTAATGTAGGCAAGCGGATGTAATTTCGCACAAGACGACAGAAACAGCTCAGTGGAACTTAATAGTGTGTCAACTGTAGGGGACAGTAATCATTTTTAATTAACACGTCACAGCTCATTAATTCCACACTGATTTGTAGAAGAAAAATACTTTTTGCAATCTGTATGTGAAGTGAAAGTAGGGAAGTGTATAAGTGCTTACTGAGCATGTGAAGTGAAAGTATGAAAGTGTATAAGCGCTTGCTGAGCAATCATATCGTAATGAAAAAGCATATTCTACGCTTGAATCCTTCTTGGAGTAATAAGTCCCGTTGAAAGTTGACGTAACCTTTTGCGTGGAGTGGAGCATGAGGCCGAAATTGAGCTCGGAAACAAAGAATGAATGCGGCTTGAGATAGAATGAATGATGATTTGGGAATGGATGTAAGCTAAAGCCCTATGAATTCTACCGCCACTTGCTTTCTACAGTTCCCTTCAACTTTCACTTGGAATATTCACTTCCGTGCCATGCCAGCCATTCATTCCTATGAAATCCTATGAATTCCGCTCAAACAGCTCTCATGATTATGGCTTTTGTGGACGAGGACAAAGCTGAATGGAGCCACAAGAAGACCAATGGGTTGGGGAATGCTCTGGTAGATAGCCTTGACTAGCAGATGAAAAATGAGCTGTTCCTACATAGAATGGACTGAACAAAGCGTAGGACAGCCATTCCTTTAAAATATACCCATGAATGTTATGACGACGGGATATTTTCCACTGAATGACGGTAATCGGGCTAATGTCCACGTGCTCATCAGACCGAGCCAGTATGAAATTTAGGAGGAAAGCGGCGGAAGAAAGGCATGTAGACTGGATGTGGAGAGAGACCTTGATTGTAACGTAGGCGATTAGGAGTTAATTGCGGAAGAGTATAAGAAAGAAAGGAATGCACAGGATCTTGTTCAAATGGCACGACCGAGTCGGTCGTGTCATTTCTGTCTTAACTCAATTCATTCTCTCACATAAGTGTTTTATAATTATCATTAACGTAAGATTTATTAGAGTCATATGAATAACTCCCACCTAAACACGTTGAAATATAGCACGGCGGACAACAATTATTCAGAATGCTGGTAACTTTGGCGGTGTTGTATTAAATTAATGTAAAATGCACCAAGCCTATCACAATAATAATTAGATCAAATACCGCAGCCGCATTGTCCATCAAAGTAGCCTTAATGAGCGTTATTAACCAATAGCCGATTATCCATTAAGCCTGCGCCATTAGCCTCCATTCATCCAGACATATTATTGGGGACAACATAATAGCACCACGCACAGTGCATTATCCCAGTCGTGCGTTAAATTAATCTAACCGCACGGTTTAATGTCCCTACACGTCCGTTAGAATATCCCAGCCCCCCCATTACATGAGTCCAAGAACACGTTGCAAAAACCCATCCGCGCCACTTTATACTACCCTAACCGCACATTATATGTGCCCAGCGTTTACTTTTTTTGATGTTAAGCCCGGCTTTTATGTAATAAAGCACTACAACATCCTTAATAGAGCCCCATCCTCGCTTGACCACGACATCAGTTTGCTCTTAAGAGACCCAAAAATGAGTCCAGCTCCATTGTGCATAGTCATCACTTAATATATCCAATAATGACGACTGACTTCCCCACTGCTCCTTTCATTCAGCAAGCAACTGTCCTAACAAATGTCACGTGTTCTGAAGGGAATCTAGCTCACCTGCCTTCCCCCAAACGTCCTTGAACATATGTGTAGCTTAAGCATGAAAGGGAAAAACCAGAGAGTCGAGGTTCTTTTTTAGCCTTTACGTTCTCACGGGTTCCCGTGTCTTCTTTAGTGTTTTCCTTGGGAAAATTAGCTTGGAGAGAGTTGTGATACGCTAGAGGCTTTTAGTAGGAAGAAGAAGAGATTTACTTGAAGGTCGGCAAGTATATGGCTCTTGCCATCTCCACAAACTATCACAACTTTACCTTGACTGTAGTGAAAGTAGTGTGTACGTGGTAAACAAAAGATTTTCTTCGCCTCTCCCAACGAGACTCGAGCTCTGGTCTGAGTGAAGCTACTTTTGGGAGCTGTCTATTGTAGTCCCACGTTCCTCGGCTCTGTTTCCAACGTCCTTTCTTTTTCTTATTCGACTATACAAGGAACCTCTTAAATTAAAGGCATCAAGCTCAAGCTTTTTCTCCAGCCTTTCAATGTGTGTTGGGAATGAAGTCACAAATCTTTATATGGAAACATGGAGAGAAATACCAAGTGAAAGAAATCAGTTTCTCCTCCCGCTCCGCGTGAACAAGATCCCTAAATTGACTCAAACAATCAGCGGGAACGGTGGTGGATGAGAGCTTTGAGAGTCTTTGTAAAAAAAAAACTCGAGTTTTTCAGCTGTTGTGCAGTAAAATCTGACAAGGTTGTGCTTTGGAGAGAGATGGCTGTCTTGTTTATTTGCTTGTGGTTGAAAGAAAGAAATGCTGTTTAAAAAATGGCTTGTGGCAACAATTTCATATGTTCAAGTGGCTCAAGTCTCGCGTTAAGTCAGTCTGACTGAGTGAGTAGTATGAGAAAAGTAAATGTGGGCGCAATCATGGAGGCGCATAATGGGGAAAATAAAACTGATTTGATGTTCCTTTTGGAATGATAGTGGCGCACTTTATTGTCGGGGTGACAGCGTGAGGTCTATTTTCTTACGAGAAGTATACAGTACGGAAGCTTGTTATCAGACTTTGTGGTGAGTCTGCATGAGATTTTGGTGGTGGTGTGACAGCGTCAAGTCAGAACCACTGCGATGTCACATCCTTTGTATTCAAAGTGATGTTGTAGTTGTTTTCTCTCAGTTACTGCTACTTGATTATATTTTTGTACTTTCACTGTAACACTGCAATTCAATAAAGAAATTACCAGCCCACAAGGTTAGTTTGTACACAAAACTGCTACTTGACTACCAATGCAGTACTCTTCCTCTACGTAACCCTTTGGTGTTAAAGTGAGCCAGAAGATTGAAAGTGATGTCGAAGCACAATTTCAAGAAGCTTCATGGGTGCAAGTTGGAGCATGAAACTGAATTTGTATAATCCTCGACGTCTTGCATCCATACAAGACCCTTGCTCGCTTCATTGCCGCCAAGATGTCGAGGTGTTGGGTACAGCTCCTTGTTGAATGCGTCAGCAATACTTTCTAAGAGCGGATATAAAATTGTGCCAACGCAGAATTTTGTGCCGCATGTAGCTCCTATAACCTTTTGGATAAAAAGCAGCAGTTCCAACCTGAGTTATACTTTGTATGCTTATACCTCACTCAGATTTTTTAATCAAATCCAAAAGTCAACCGTGTAGTTGAAATGTAAAAAAAAAAACTCGTCGAATCGCACAATAATGAGGAAATTGATTATCTGGCAACTTTTATTCAACGATAACAAGTTACCAGACTTTTCAATCTTGAGCAGAAGAATTGAGAGAAGCTTGCTTGAAAGCATCAGATTCTATGCTCACATGAGCTATGTGGAAATTTTGATGTTGGGTATTGACCTTGAAATTAGATGCCAGGATTTGAATTTCCGGAATTACACTGAAGAAAAGATGTCAATTTTCAGGATTTTTAGAAAATTAGATTATCTAGCTACAACGCAGTTGGAGGTACGTTGAAGGACAAGGATATGGTCAATGCTATCAAGGGCTTTTGAGCATGCAATATGAAATACATAGCGTGAGCTTAATGAAGGTCAAATTACATAAATTATTTTGACCCCTGAAACTTCCCCTTAAAGATCCAGCCACCCATTTGAAACTTCTCGCTCTAATTTATTGCAAGCACTATTTGAGCTCAACTAATTACGATTCTGTGGAATTCATTTCCGTCTAATAGCCTGGGGAAAGTACGTGTGCAAAGAAAGCGGTGAGCCGTAGTTGCTATTCTTGGTGATAACATCAACATTTTGCGAGGTCCACGTAAGGAAAAAGGCCGTTGCCTCTTCGCATTCCAATTGCCTGTACGAGTCCATTTGTGAAGTAATTGCTTCTCAACGACCCCACAATTATTCCGGATTAAATCTATCCGAGCTAAACCAGAAGACATGGTAGCTTCTCCTCTACACAGTTCTCCATTGGTCCCCCCAACAATTATTTGTCCACTTGGCCCAAAACTTTTCCCTAAAAAAACTGCCACAAGTCGATGCTCAATCTTCGTCTGTCCAAATACAAATTTCGCACTGAATTTGGAACAAGAATTCTCGGATTCAAACGCACCAGACCAAATGTTTGGCATGCATCCGGTGACGTCGGCTACAAATAAAACCTGCCAGGTCTTGATTTCACTTCTTGTATGTAGCAGTAGCAGTGGGATGGATGTTCAAGGAAAGTAATTCATTTGACATTCCCTCGTGCGTGATGCATTCATGCAGACGTCAGCCAGAGTTGCAGCAGCGGTAAATTTTCTCCTGAATAAACCAACATCATCAATGTTGTACTTTCACCTCAGTATCTATCACACCTTCTGCATTCACCTGCCGACCCTGTGGTACATGAATAATAAACACAGCAAAAATGTATAAAAAAAATACAATGTACAGCAACTTGCAAAGATTTTCTGGAAAGTAACAGTTCCATTCTGTCTATTTCATTCAGAGTGAATAGTGAAAAAAAACTTTCTCCGACGGCGAAGACGACGACGACGACGACGAGGAAATTGGACGTCCCAACTTCTCATTCATCTCTCTTGAGAGAGGGAGAGAGCGAGACGGAGACAGGCGGTAGACGTTGGGACGAGGGAAAAAAGTGAATGTCCTTGAAGTCAGCAACAGAGTTTCAATGTCCCAGCCGATCGCAACCCAAATTAAACCCTGAGTGAGCAGATCATGTAAGTAATTAGCAGGAGAAAAACTTTTTTTTATTGACACGGAAAAGACGTCAAAGTTGAACTTGAAGTGATACCCAATCTTGGCAATCATTGCTTTCCCTTAACTTTTTCCCACCTCCCATGCAAATGCCAGCTTTCATAACGAGCTAATTAGCTGACTACCATATCCGTGCAGTCTTCCTGATCCTCATGATTATCCTCCTGGAAATCCCTTTTCTCAATCTCGCACCAAGGTAACAAGATAGAGAAGAGGCTCCGCAGATATGACAGGAAAAGATGTAGCGGAGAAGTTTACTACGGAAAGGACACAAGTTAATCGGAAGTGACGAGGAGAATGTGATGGTGGTGGTTCTAAACTACAGTTCATCTGACAAGCCAACCGGGTTACATTCACACCGTCACATCCAGCTGTTCACTGCGTAGCTTTTCCATTTTCCTGCTTAACTCATTCGATGACATTTCTCTATAAGGAGACATTAAGAGGAAGGAAAACGTCTGTCCGGGATAGAGAGAGAGAGAGCCTGGAGATGAGAACTGGATGTGGAGTCAGCAATACTGCGCGTTTATTGTCATTGTCGCTAATAATACAAATTCTGCCCAGAAGTAGATACATTGTTTCTAAACAGTAGCTCCTGCGGTTGCCCACAGTAGCTTACTTCTGCTCTATACAGCTGAAAATAGCGTGCCATAAATTAGTCAACAAGTCCGATTCGAGATTCTTTTGATGAAATTTGTAAAAGGGCCATAGTGACGGACAATTGCTTGGGATTGCCCCACTATATTGAAGCTCTTGCTCACAGTAGATTATATCACAAAATGTAATTGACTGTTAGACTTATGAGGATTGTCATTTGCAGGACTACAAGATCAACTGCACATTCCATGGCATGCGGGAGAAATAGATAATAAAGGCAAGTTCATGCCGCTCTCCATTCAATTGTCATATGGAATTTCCCCTACTCTTCCAGGCCAGATCCAGGGCTGTTGGCTGGAAAAGATGTGGCAAAAGGGAAGGAAATTAAATTCTCTGCACCATTTTGCTTTGAGCGGAGTGGAGTTGAGAGTGAGTATGATTGCCATGGAAGCGGATCCAAATTTCTCTGTATGCACATCATGGATAGGAGGATATAAGGACCCGAATTTTACGCACTTATCACCTTGTATCTTCATAAGCATAACTAATATCTGGACGCCAAAACCACTGAGCAGTCGTAAATATCCCCCTGATGGGGAGCAGGATAGTTGCGATAATCGACTATCCTCCTACACTTCGGAGGGATATTTAGATTCTGGGTGTGTTGTTGTCGGCGTCATTGGAAGACTTATAATATTACATGTAGTATTTACAATGCAATGTGGAATTTACATAATGTAGAATTTAAATAATGAAATGTAAAGTCTACTGTTCAATATATTTATTCATATTAATTCATTATATTACACTTTGTTGTATATTTACATAAAGTGTACGGGGCATAATAATAATTATAATACTGGGTTTGAAGTGGTCTCCACAGGAATAGGAAGCAGAGTGCTTAGTTACAACAAGAGGTCACCTCGTATTGATAGATTTTACAAGCGAGTAGTACACTTAAAGTAGGAGAAAAATACAAAGACAAAGCTTATTGGCGTAAGCAAACTAAGATTAGGATAAGGAGTAGGACTCCGAGTCATGACCTTAGCATTAGTTAAATAGGTTAGAAATAAACTACAATTGGCGTGTACAATTACTATTAATCACTTCCCTCGGTCACCCCCCTCGGTCACACCCCTCAGTCACCCTTCTCAGGCACATGTCCACCTCCAGAGAAATACCGATAATATCTTCAGCTAACTAGACACATCCACTTCAAACGGCAAGAAGTTTGTTCCCCGTTTTTACGCGCAACCAAATATCTCGTTCCCCGTAGGTCCCATAGACTTTGACCACATAGAAGGCACATCCCCAAATCCTTCCCCACCCACTGATGTTGCTCGAATCGTACAAATCGACTCCTAAACTCCTGTTTTGCCCGGCAGACTATACAACTGGAAACGAGAAACAGCGGAACAGGACATAGGAAATAATCGCCGGTATAGTATCTATACCGCGACTAAAAATTGAAATGTTGAAACTATGAAAGCATTAGTCGTTCCCTTTGTGCAAACGCTTGTGAAACTTGCTCTCAAAGGCCCCCGCGCTCACATTCCACACGCACTCAAGGTAATTGTACAAAAGACAGGAGAAAGCACATGATGGGAGACAACGGGACGAGTTCTCACGTTTCTATGACGAATTTTTCCGACGCCTTTTCTTTCTTTTACCCAATGCCTCCACCGGCTCGACTCCCTTCTAAAGTTTCTTCTTCATCTCTCACTCAGTTGCGCACTTTTGTTTTTCAAGTTAATTTGCCCAGAATTTCTCCTGAATGGAAGTGGAGAGAAAAGTGGCTGAATTTTCAATTTATTTGTTCAGCAAAGACTTAGGTAATGGATTCAGGGGATCCTTTAGGTAACAGAATGTTGGAGATTATGGTAGAAAATATCGTGGCTTTTTTCACAACAACATGCCTCTCCATTCTGAATTTCCCCTTCTGCTTGTCCCAGGGCCGCGGGTTTCTCATTTGAATCCGATTGTGAAAATTTAATTCCACTACCTTCTCCTACCTATTCTTCCAGTCAGAATCAAATCCTGATGTAACGCTTGTCTGTACTCCTTACTCTTCGACAACAATTTCTTATTCTCTCCCTCTTCATTTTCCCATAGTCTTTCCCTTTCCGACCAGCTCACTGTCTCTCCTTAATAATAAAACATTATACATTGGGAATACTACTACGCCGTACAATCTACTTTTTTATTTTTCGCTTTTCTCTCATTCTTCTTCTTCCCAGAATAAATCACATTAACCTGCTGCTTGTTCCTTTTTAAAAGAGGCAAGAGATTGAGAGGGAAAGGGGCTGAACTGAGATGCTGTGGGATATTTAGACAGAGCCTGAGAGAAAGTCCTGAGGGGATGCGGGAAGAGAGGAGAAAGGTTGTGGAAAAAGGAAGCCGTACAACAACGTGAGGATTGAGCAACTTGGGATGTTCATATGCCGTGCCCTTTGGTATCATTATCCTCTGCCAACAGAGATCATGATGAGGGCTTCATTCCAGGATGCTCTGCCGCAGGATCTCACTTGGGATGGAATTTTAGGAATTATTTATCCCTTTGGAAAGGGTTAAATAATGACAACGTGTTTTTTATGTGCACTAAATAATTGCTTGTGATCCTGGGGACTTTTCTTTTTCTAGATTGAGCACTACATGTTAACTTGAGTGAAGATTATTATTATGAACAGCAGTGCAGTGCCTTGTGTTACAGCGGTGGGATATGATTGCGAAGGAGCACATGATAAACGTGAAGCTTCATGAAGAGCTGAATCCAATTTGCCCACCTTTATCTGTAAAGAGCCTAGGGTCCTGAGGCTACCAAGTCTGGTAGAAGATTTCAAGTAGGAAGACGTCAAAGATCTTAATCTTGACGTACGGACGACGTAGGTGTAAGTTACAACAAAATGCCTGCAGTAAAATCCAGTGGATATTTCCAACGAATTTCTCGGGCTTAATATGACAAGCCAGGCTGACCTGGGGTGTTTTTCACGTCAATCGTTAGCAGCACCTTTTAAATCCGCACATCCTTCTAGTAGATTGCTTGCTCAATGCCCTATGCTACTTGGTTATTTTCAACTTTTGTTTTTGTAGATTCTCACATGTTCATTATTTCCAAGCTATTTCGTTATAAATTCTTTGGGATAGGAATTGAGTGGGTTTTCTTTATGGTCCAGAAAATCCTATTATAACCGGGATATCCGCCTGCTAGCAAAGTGAGTAGTAGCGATGTGGCATACCTGTTGCAACAGCAATACTCACGTTCTTTACTCGATTCTGTGGGCTCTTCATACTTGAGAGTAGAGGTTTGCAGCTTGAGCAGAGGATCAAAGGGGCTTCTGTGCACAATTTTATGATGTGCACCACGTTGTGCACCTTGAAAATATACACTATGAGTCGTGCCAATAAATAATTCATGGTTTCTCAACATCCCACGCGCCATTTCGCTCTCCAGATTTCCCCGGAAAGAGCAGCTATCCCACCACTTACATTTAAGACGGAAAATTCCCAGCTGAATCCACAGCGAACATGAATAAAAACGAACTGCCCGCAGCCAGTTGAAGATGACGATGGTCTTTGATACTAAATGGGTTCTGGGCTGAGAATGATACATAGTATAGAATGTACATAGTGGACTCAAGTTCTTCAAGTGCACTATCGCTCAAATGCAATAGACTGGGCAGATTGGATTTGAGCAAGGTCAAAAGAGGAATATGTGGTATTGTCCAGATGGGACTGGGAATTTGCATACAAATAGCCCAGGATTTCCCAGTTTATTGATTGGTGGCGGCGGCAGTCAGAGTGTATATCTGATACAAAGACTGTGACCGTAGAGTTGGAAGGGTGGCGGTGGCTATGGGACTAGGGACGACAAACAAACGATAAGAAATGGACCTATAAATCCTACTCCTTCTCGTATGAGCCTCACAGTGATGAATGTAAAGCACAAGGACCTTTAAAGTATGTGCGAATAAATCAACGTACTAATTTATTTCAAATCATTCAAAAATTTTGGGATCAGCTGCGCCGAGGATTACTTGGGATTCTTGAATTAAATAAAATCTGAGAGCTGGTTCCAGAATACCATGGACAACAAATCACATTAAAATAACATGTAATTATACTAATTAGCTTCTCCACTTCCTCTTGACAATAAACACTCGACCAAGTCCAATTTTAGCCCACTTACTCTACTGGTCTTCCCATTGCTTACACAGGCACAAGTAAATTGAGTTGTAGCACAGGGAGAAAGCCAGAGAGTTGTCATGGTTCTGTGACTTGTTATTTATTAGCAAATGTAGTGGGTACCTTGCTTCCAGGAAATCACCTCCATCACGATATTCATCACGATCCCCTCCCATCCAAACTAACAATGAGTCCTCTCCTTCGCCACTTCCGTCCATATAAAAACTGTGAGAGAAAGCAAGTAGTTGAGCTTTTGGGGCGAGTTATGAGCTTTCTCCCCTTCACCATAGAAAGTCAAATGCAACTCGCACTTTCAAAGTGCTTCAGCGCAGCCAACTGTATTATTTTTTTCATTTTAAAATATTTCATTTTGTCATTCCAATTTACATTTGTTTGATCATAATGTAATCGTTATATATGTTCCCCGAAAACTTTAATTTAACATTCCCATAGCGGTATGCTTACAGAGACATTGATTGTGACGACGGAAGGAGCCTAGCCGAGGAACTCCAGCCGCCTTCCGTTAGAAAATCAACTTTGGATCGTGAATGAAATACCCCAGCAATTTTGCAATACAAGGGAAAGCTGGTGTTTGTAGGAAGGGCCACATGCTCTTGTGCAAGTGAAAGTCATCTCGAGTTATATGAACTCCTCCAGCTCGTTACCCCGAGCGTATTGAGCATCCAATATCAGTGGACGTAAACAAGCCCCTGGATACTACTAGTACGAAATATTATGACAACGACATAGCAAATCTACCTCTGCACACTCGCTTTTACATATCTCCACCGTTGTTGCCACGATGCTGAGAGCCACCAGCACCTGAATTATCTCATGTCTATGTGTATAAACATGGGAGACAAATAAAAGTCTGGGGATTGTCAAGTTTAATCCTATGAGCTATTGGGCCCAATGGGATGAAATAAGGGATCCGCTCCAAAGAAACGCTTTGAATTCAATATGTCGAGTCACATTACCTTTGTCTTTAGCTCAATATACCGTCCTGTGCCATTTACTAAAAGTTATCGTTGTGGAAATTCAATAAACAACCCGTCCCTTGGTAGTCTTCATAATAGGAAGAAATTGGACCTTAAATTTCTGTCAAAAATCTTACAATCAGTCTTCTTCACTCTGCAGAACATGCGCTGCTGCTGCT